>JASAMX010006978.1:0-10171 GCA_030248175.1 Microlaimidae sp. YZB2_3
GTTAGTTTGAAATCACATTGAGAATTGATTTTTCATTAAAAGCATTAGTCATCTTTACTTTAAAACTTGTATCAGTTATTGTTGTCTTTTGAGTAATGTTGTTTGGCTGTTCTTTTTGACCAAAAATTTTAAATACAACAATACCATTCCAAACACATATAGACTAGATATTAAATTTGAATCCATTGATCTTTATGGAATTTAAGACAAAACCGCACAAGAGATTAAAAAATCAAAAAAAAAAACCGTGATGTTTTTCGCTCGTCAGTACCCTCGTGTTCAGTACCCTCGTGTCCACACTACCCTCCTGTCGAGTACCCTCGTGTCCCGTTCCCGGTAAAAAGAATTTACTTTGTAGGAGATTTTTAAATGATAAAAACGGGGTAAAACAATGCGAAAAACAAAAACAATAGTCAATCTTTGCAAGCATAAAAAACAATTTTTTTTGAGTTTTAAAAAAAATTTATGGTACTAATGTTTAATTTATTTTTTATTAATTTAATTGTTTATTTTAAGGTTTAAAGAAACTAAAATTGTTTATGCTAGTGCACGGTTGAACTCCCGTTTTGTATAGCGTGCTTACTCCAATATTAAATCCCTATTAAATAATAAATGGACTTCTTATTGAAGGCTTTTTGATTTTTTTATTATTTAAATGCACATACATACAAATAGGTGTAACTAAAAAGAAAAATATTATATGATTTAATTTTTTGCGTATAAGGAATTTATTATTTTAACTCGTAAACTAGAAAAGTACATTAAATTAAAATTGAAAATAGTATTCTTGTTTTAATTCTTATTATCTAGTGTTAAAAACAAAATGTTTTATTATGTAGTGTTTTGAACATTTTATTAAAATATCACAAATATAATGTTAAAAGCCTCCACTCAACGCCCCTTTTTTTCATCGGTTGGTTAAAAAAAGGCAATCGGAGGTAACGGAGGTAAGTTCCTCCCTAGCGGAGGTAACGGAGGTAGGTTCCGACTTTTTGGAGGTCATCGGAGGTAAGTTCCTCCCCTACCAGAGGTCATCCGAGGTAAGTTCTATGAACCGATTATTCAATCAATACTGTTAGTATGTTTACTGTGTGTCCCTGGGGTTTATGTTTACGACCCCTGGGGTGGTATGCTGAAGGTTTAATCCGACTTAAAGTTAATCCGACATTAGCGATTGTCCAGATACAGTAAACATACTAACATTATTGACTGAATAATCTAGGTTAACGGAGTTAATAGACTTAATCTTAAATTAAATCGTCACTAATCCGAAATTAGCTGAGAAAACCCGCAAAGTTTTAGTCCACCTCCAGAGGTGGTTTAAAAATTTGCATAAATTAACAATTTAATATTGAAATAGTGACGATTTAATCTGAGATTAAAATCTTAGATTAAATTCGTTAAACTAGATTATTTAATCGATACTGCTAGTATGTTTGCTCTGTGTTGACAATCGCTAATCTCAGATTAACTTTAAGACGGATTAAACTTTAAACATACCACCCCTGATTACCTAAACTTGCTTATGTGGGTAACTTGTTTCCAAAATGAATACCGAAGATTCATGTTAAAACTTCTGAATTATTAGTGATGGGCAATTCCGGTTCCGGGTTCCGTATGTCCGGGCAAAATTAGGAATTCCGGTTCCGGTTCTTGTTCCAGATTTTCTGAAAATCTCAATTCCGGTTCTGGTTCCGGTTCCGGTGTTTCGGGGGTTTCGCAGGTTTATAGGCAGTTCCGGTTCCGGGTTCCGGATGTTCCAGGCAAAATTTGAAATTGCGGTTCCGGTTCCTGTTCCGGATTTTTGAAAAATCTCAATTCCGGTTTCGGTTCTGGTGCTCCGGAGGTTCCGCAGTTCCCCCCCTCACTAGATACTTGACAAATTAACAGAGATTAGAACCCCACAAATAGAAACATAGGAAGCACCACAATAAAACAAAAAATGACTGTGACTCAATATTCCCAAACAAGATTGCCTTGTAGGGAGGGTAAAGGGCCGCCATCACTGTCTGGGCTGTCATTTGCTGCTGGTCTTCACTGGAACTGTATGCCAAGACCTGAACATCAAAAGAATTAAAAGAATAAATTCCACGTAAGAAATGATTTGCATAAGCATAGTTGAAACACAGCTGATTGGTCTTTTCATGTAATACTTAGCCAAGCAATAGTACGTTTAGCAGTTTTCGCGCGGTTTTCAAGCAGAGAATGAAGTTGTATCGACAATGGCAAACGCACTTCTCAAACAAACCGTATGCAAATTATTTCTTATATGGGTTAAATCCATCAAAAAAATAAGACAACGACTCATTAATTCAACATCACTGTGATTTTTTAAATTTAAATATAAATGCTTTTGTAGAAGAAAACAATTCAAATGGGTTATTCTGAAAATAAACTGCTAAAAACTGTTTTAATACATACTTTAATTCACTCTAATGGACTCAGAAAATCTTTAACTTGTTTACATGATATATGTATTTAGCGTTATATGAAAGAGTTTTCAAGCATCTTACGTGATCAGGAGAATATTGTGTTGGTAGCAAGTTACGATATCGGTCTCTTAGAATCTTTCCCAGAGTGTCAGCTTGCTGTTTTCCAATCTAAATGTTAAAAATCGAAAAAAAAATGAAAAATGTAAAAAATCAAAGCCAAAAATTTGAAAGAGTCAGATGCGTTAACAAATTAAACGTGCAGCGAGTATTGTCGCAGAAAGTATTGATTTTTTTGGTGTATTAAGAAAGATCCACAGCAAACTGCTACTTTAAGTGCAAAAACACATTATCTAAAATCATTTCATGAAAGGACCTCCCATTTGATCAAACATTCTTTAGTGTTGAAGCTTTCCACAGAATTATGACACTATAGAATGACTCTAAGCCAATAAGCGCTGAAAAAAATCGATTTTTTAATAAACGCGGCAACTGAATGCCACGCCTCTTTTTTTAGCTCCTCCCATTTTGATTTCAACGGAGCGAAACTTATCGTTGCAAATCACTAATTTTAAGGGTCTTTAAAGTTTCAAAGTATTCGAGAGCAATTTATGGCGGCTGTTTTAAATTTCCTGGGAAAATATTGATTTTTAAACACAGCAAGAGTTTTTCCAGTGCGAATACTACATTTGTTGAGAAAAATGAATGATTAAAGATATGTAAAATTAAAAAATACATGTCAACAACAAAGTTTTGATTAAAACATTAAGCTAAAAAGTGACAATATTAACTTAATTAAAAGGATTATTGCAGAATGAAATATAATAAATTTACTATTTAAAATCAGAGCTAAATATTCTTTATAGTCTAAAATTAATATCATCAAAGCTCATTTTTTGGAATATTTTATACCTATTTTGTGATAAACGCTATTACGTGGTGTATTTAACGCACGCAGAGATTCAATATATAAATAAATCATATATAAATCAAGAATATAAAATGTTCCTTATTTTTTTCAGCTCAACAACTTTCTGAACTAACGGATGTAAATATATTTAGTCAATGCACTTAAATTTAAATTCCTGCTTCATATATTACGCCTTAGGTTCAACAGTAGATTTAAAAATTAAAAATTAAAAATAGAACTTAAAAAATTTACACAAAAACACAAAGTGCACTGCATGCTCAATACAAGGGAAATAAAGAAATGCCATCATATACACTTTTAACTAAACAATATAGCAAACGAAAAATCTGTTTAACAGTATTTTGGATTATTTTTATTACCAATAGGCAGCGCCTAATTTATTTATCTTTTTCTGTTATCTTGCTTCGTGTTTTCGTGTTTACTTAACTTCAAATACCAGCTAACGAAACTCTATCAGTACGGATTAATTGGGCGCAGACATGCCAATTTTTAACTTACTTTTGTTTTGGTCCAAATTTTGAACAAACAAACTTTTCGATAAATATTGCCAAAGACCCTTTTTTTCTTTCTTAATTGTTGGAAAACGAATTGGTGGACTTTAAAGGGCATCTTCTTGCCAGCAGCCCTTTTGTAATATTTTCGTCCTCATATGGCGCCATGACTCATTCCGACGACTCTTCGTCAACTATTGTCGATAACGCGGACGGCGATCAGTGCGTGATCTGCCAAAAATCGTCAGGAGAACTTAACACGTACAGCATTCAATGCTATAACTGTGATGACTTTGTTCATTTTCGTTGCCTCGGAATCACCAACTTCAAGATGAGTGCGTCCACAAAACAGTTGTTGGAATTACCGGGCAAGCAGTTCCGGTTTTACTGCACCAAGCCTCAGTGTACTCTAGCGCAAGCTGCGAGGACCTCGCCACGGAAAACATCAATTTGTTCCGAAGCTCCGACCTCTATCCAAGACCTTTCGGACGAAATTTTCCAAAACGGCTTGCTATTTCACAGATGAAAGCTAGTATGTCACGAGTCATTCCAGTTATCATTGAGAAATTGAAACGCTTGGATAATGCAGTGAAAAGCATGACCACCGCAATTGACTCTCCAGAAACATACGCAGACGCTATTAAGCAGGGTCTTCCACCATCTCAACCAGTGGTTTAACACAGTTCAAGAAAATGCGCGGCACTAAATTTTGAGCCAAAATTTTGTTAGAGCAAATATGCGATGGTCAAAAACTCCTATTCGCACGAAAATTGTTCGGGTCCATATAAAAACACCGTGAACAAATTTACCATAGATCAAAAACGCTATAAACATTCAAAAATTACCATAAAGTGGTGTCGATTCACCATAAATATAATGCGTTCGCAATATTTCCTTTAATTTTGACACTTGGAAAATACGAATAAAATGTATCCTGATAAAATCTAGCACACTTTTAGGGCTTTGTTTAAGGTTAGGAAAAAATTAAAACATTTTTAATGCTTTTATGATTAAAACTAAGTTTTTTTTAAAGCAAATTTCAGTTTGCAAAGGCATTTCTTATTGTTATGGTGAATTTTTCTCCGGGAATTTAGCACTATTTTTATGGTGATTTTGCACGACACCAGTTGTTCAATGTTAAAAAAAGGTCTTCGCCGAATTATACATAGAGTTTTTTTTCATATCGAGTTCTTTTACATATAGAGTTTTTTTTCAGCCGACGAACGCCTGGGAAAGAAGCGATCTCAAATGAACGTTAAGATCTCCAATTTTCAGCTTTTCCCACTTTGATTTACATCGTAGGGCAAAACATATATCAGCAAATCATAAACATGTAGTATCCGCCATTTAAGGTTCTTAGAATTCTAACGTGACCTTTCTGGCGTTTAAATTTTTTTTTCGGTTTTCTGCCAGCTTTCAGCACTTTTTTGAATAATGCAACTTTACTTTCACCAAGAAAGTAGTGGCTAAAATCAAATGTAATGTCTGTTCAAAAGTGATTGAGGCTGGGAAAAATTTTTAGGTGACATATATCACTAACAGTACGATTTATTCAGACGACAAATATGTAATTGTAGGTAGACTTAATATAGGTAGACTTAAGCTTGTACACTAATAAAATATTTGTGTGAATCAACCGCGCCGTTAGCAAGATATGTTTTTGTAAAGTTTTTTTTACTCTCAATCGTTTTTAAACAGACGTTAGAAAGTCTAGTGCGCGAAAATAGCTTTGCGTTGTGTAAGTTTTTCTCGCAAAATTTTGGGCAAAAACTCAATGTAAACCCGACAACAAAACGCGTTTTTGTTATGATTTTTATGCATCAAAGAAAAAATATTGTGTTAGTTTTGACTGTGACAAAGTTTACAATTATTATTTAAGTTATAGGTTAAGGTAAAAAATAATATAAAATGTACATCTGTCAATTGGTTAACTCCTTCTTGTCCCCAAAGCACTCGATTCGCTGTGAGAAACCTCGCAGGATTTGTATTTCCTTCACGAAAACCCTAAACATTGTAAAAAAAACTACAATAATAAATATTAAAATACTGTAACAATACAAGTGTAAAACCGAAACTTAAGTTTCTAGAACTCCTAAAATCTGTCAAGCTAAAGAATTTTATTTAAAATTGAATCTTATCTTAAATTTTGGTTTAATTAGTGATTTATGATGGGATACTGTTTATAGTTTAAGCGAAATACGAAGTTAATGGTAAGTGATACCAAAAATATATAATACTATATAATAATATAGTATTATATATTTTTGGTGATACTGCGTTTCTAAAATGTCGCTTTTATAAGACTAAAGGCAAACTTTCCAAAATGCCAAAAGCAAAAATACTAGTCACAAAAAAGTTTGTGCAAAAACTTAACTATACTGAATGGGAAATTACCAACGAATTCGCAAAATTGTGCTCTCATAAAATTTCTGAAAAGTCAAAAGCAAAAAAAAAATTACAATAAAAAATTGCACAAGAACTATGCCATCGGTTTCTGGTAACATTAAAACTTAAATACCACAATATATTTCAGCATTACATTTTTTTAGTTTATCTACTGTAACACTTACTATCAAAACCAATGACACATTGCTGACGTCATAAATGGAAGATAAACTTTTGTCGTTTGACCGGTTCGGGTTGTTGGAATCACCAGTTGCGCCGTTTATGAAGCCTATAATTTACTAATGTTAGGCTTCTAAATATTTTAACAAAGAAGCTAGCATGAATTAAATTTAAAAAAATTGTAAAAGCCACACAAATGTAATGCTTAATTGATGGTGCTTTTTTTAAGTTAAAGTTTAAAGATTTATTTCGCACTAACTGAGCAACCAAATAATATAATAATAATAATAATAATAATAATAATAATAATAATAATAATAATAATAATAATAATAATAATAATAATAATAATAATAATAATAATAATAATAATAATAATAATAATAAATAATAATAATAATAATAATAAAAATAATAATAATAATAATAATAATAATAATAATAATAATAATAATAATAATAATAATAATAATAATAATAATAATAATAATAATAATAATAATAATAATAATAATAAATAACTGAATATTAATAATGATAATAATAATAATAATAATAATAATAATAATAATAATAATAATAATAATAATAATAATAATAATAATAATAATAATAATAATAATAATAATAATAATAATAATAATAATAATAATAATAATAATAATAATAATAATAATAATAATAATAATAATAATAATAATAATAATAATAATAATAATAATAATAATAATAATAATAATAATAATAATAATAATAATGATAATAATAATAATAATAATAATAATAATAATAATAATAATAATAATAATAATAATAATAATAATAATAATAATAATGATAATAATAATAATAATAATAATAATAATAATAATAATAATAATAATAATAATAATAATAATAATAATAATAATAATAATAATAATAATAATAATAATAATAATAATAATAATAATAATAATAATAATAATAATAATAATAATAATAATAATAATAATAATAATAATAATAATAATAATAATAATAATAATAATAATAATTGTAATAATAATAATAAAATTTTAATAATAATAATAATAATAATAATAATAATAACAATAATAATAATAATAATAATAATAATAATAATAATGATAATAATAATAATAATAATAATAATAATAATAATAATAATAATAATAATAATAATAATAATAATAATAATAATAATAATAATAATAATAATAATAATAATAATAATAATAATAATAATAACAATAATAATAATAATAATAATAGTAATAATAATAATAATAATAATAATAAAAATAATAAATAATAATAATAATAATAATAATAATAATAATAAATAATAAATAATAATAATAACATTATTATAAAAATTATCACAATGTAGTGTGTCTCATTCGGGACTCGATCCACATACGTTTTGCATTAAGTCACAATCTCGACGTCGAGTTTTTACATTTGTTTTTTATTACTGTAAACATCAAAAAATTACTGTTTTGAATATTTTTCTTAGTGGATTTTCAAAAAAATTAGTTTGTAACACGTTAGGAATATATGCTCTAAATGCTAAAGAAGAATAAGAAAAAGGTTAACCCATTCTAACTTCTATTGCGTCGTGTAACAGAAACATTCTTTTCTCAAAAATTAAAAAAAAAATGCTAGAAAACCATAGTACGTAGCAATACGTAACTGAACGAA
The DNA here is from genome assembly GCA_030248175.1 of Microlaimidae sp. YZB2_3. Taxonomy (NCBI): domain Eukaryota; kingdom Metazoa; phylum Nematoda; class Chromadorea; order Desmodorida; family Microlaimidae; species Microlaimidae sp. YZB2_3. The sequence continues at coordinate 8,121 of JASAMX010006978.1, forward strand.
GTAATATAAACAAAAAAACTACTATACGTTATTGTTATAGGTTTCTCAGCCTGCTTTTTTGCTAAAGCTAATTTAAGCGTAAATCGCTCAAACTTGGTAAACGATTAGAACAAACAAAATACTAACTGCATGCCGATTAAACTGCCATGAATTGTCGCATGATACCAGGAAATCTCGCAATATTATAAAAACAAATAGTGAGTTTTTTCAAAGCTCCGAAATTCAATAGCTGGTAAACTCCCCTTTTTGGAGCCCCGTTCTATTTCTGTATTAATTTTATGAATGAATAATAAAATAATTTCATTATTTTATAATTTTATTTTTCAAAACTTGTTAAAATGATAAAAAATAGTCCAAAAACACGGACAAAACAATTTGACACACATTTTGAACTTAAATGATTTTTAAATTGTTAATTTAAGGGGCGGACCTCCGAAGCTTTCTGCACTTTAAATGGCCGAAGCTTGGAGCGCAGGAACATTGCTTATTTTTTGATAGATTGTTTTTAGAAACATAGACTTGCTTTGTTTCGAAAAAAAACAACAAGACTTTTAAACTTAAAAATTGTTTTCGTTTTGTGTTTTTACCACGTTGCTTTGACGAATCAATCACAAACACGAAGAAAAATATAATTTCGAAGTCTGAAATTTTCTAGAAATTTTCGCCAGATTTATGTTGCAACGAATATAATTTTGTTGAATCTCATCATTTTGTTTTTCAAAACAATAGTAAGGTGATTAAACACTTGGGTGGTTGTGCGACTTACATTATACGCTGAAGGTCCCTTAAAAAGATAAGGAAACTAGAGAGTTAACTTATTTTTGGAACGTTATCTCCGGATTTTAAGTTAGTCCCTTATATTTTAGCAACCCGATTTTTTTGAGCCGCCCACTTACCTTATTTTTTTTCATATTGGCGGCAATTAAGTTGCAGATTTGATGTTGTTGATGAAAAAAAAAGAAAAAAAAAGAAAAAGAAGAAAAAAAGAAAAAAAATACAATGATATGATGAAAACAGTATGAATTAAACTATGCATAGACTATGCTTAGTATAAAATTAATTCTATTATCTGATCAATAAATAAAAAATAAATAAAAATAAATTTAACGGGGCCCCTTAAACTAAGGGCCCCCTTATAGACTTTTTGAACAACCGAGCCCTGGTCTTCACCAATTTTGTACAGCAACCGCTTAAAAATGAATCAAAATTCAGTCGTGAAAAAATTAAGATTTAAAAAATGGGATAATTTAATAATACAATTTGGTAGGATTCCCATACGCATCCCAAAATTCAATATGACCGACCCTAAAGTAAAATACAGACCTGTGCACCGCCCCCCCCCCGGGGTTCAAACGGGGGGGGCAATTCCAAAACGGGGGAGGGGGCACGGGGGCAACTTTTTTGAAACGGGGGCAATAAAACGGGGGGGGCCGGGGCAAGTAAGGGAGAAAGAAAAAAAAAGAGAAAAAGGAGAAAAAAAAAGAGAAAAAAAAGGGGAAAGGGAAAAAAACGAAAATAAGATAAACATAGGTCTAAAATGGCTTAAAATGCATTGAAATAGCCTAAAAAATGCAAAAAAAATTGCGATGATGGCGTCATTATAGGTCAAAAATGGCGTCATATTTTTAGGTAACTTTTCATTTTTTGGGCGGGGGGGCAATAAAACGGGGGGGGCAAATCCTCCAATAAAACGGGGGGGCATTTTCAGACCGTGCACAGGTCTGAAAATACATTTATAAAACATCTTCATACCCTAAATCAGACCCGTAGACTTGGTTTTTGTGGCTATTTGAAAGATTTGAGCTTTTCATTAGGAGTTATAAGCCGATTTATACCCAAAAACTGCCCTATTTTTGCATGTACAATTTATGTTATTAAGAATTTTTTTTTATTAAGCCTTTAATCAAACTAATATTATTTTTTTCGTATTACCTAGTTTCTGGCAGTTACAAATATACTTTTATTTTTTTATGGTAACAATCAATTTGTTATTATAACCGTTCAAATAGCCATCAAATTTTAGTTGAGAAAAAATTCACATTTTTGAAAAA
>JASAMX010006979.1:0-11670 GCA_030248175.1 Microlaimidae sp. YZB2_3
ACGTATTGCTCACCAAACTTCACTCCTAAATGTGTGTCATTTTCACTTTTTTTTCTTTGAAAGTGAAATTTGTATTGATTTCAAAATAAGAAATCACTTTAAAAAGACGTTATACAATAGTAGTAGTAGACTTTTCCGAACAAAACACAGTATTTTTCAACAAAATGGGATGTTATAATCAATAACTAGTGGTTTTAAAATTTTTACTTTTAAAAAAACTAAATGAAAATACTATTTAGAGCCCAACGGCCATAAGATAAAATTTTGCAGGCAACTTTTTTGAAAAAAAAACCGTGTTTTTTTTTAATCACACTATAATAAAAAAACAAGTAAATTATCCAAAATTAGTTACATAAAACCAGGACCAAAAAACGAATGCTAAAAAATTGTAGTTATGAGTCAAAAAGCCTTAACTTTAAAGACCGGTTCACACTGGAGTGGCAGCTGATAGGTGACACAAAGTGTATATCATACCGCAGCGGCAATGACGGTGTAATGACGAGAAATTTGTGTCCGTTATCCATGCGATGATGGTGTAATGATGTAAATTCGTGTGTTTGCTATCCACTGCCACTACGGGGTAACTGGTTCTTACTTAAGTCAAATTAAGGAGTTACGAACTCTTGTCAGATAAAATTCCGGAGTTCTTTAAAATGGCAGATTCCATTTTTCCGCTTCGCAGGCTCTCTCCAAGAGCCGGTTTTTTTGCTATACGTACTCAACAGATTGAGACAAACATGTTAATCAATAACACCATTTCGCAAAAAATGAAGTTACGATCTTTTGTCATAGCGCCAGTGTCGCAGAATAGTGATCTTCCCCCTATTTTTCCCCCGGATGATTTATTCTAGTGCGCTCTAGAATAAATCTCCCCCTCCCCGGATGATTTATTCTGGTGCGCTCTAGAATACATCTTCCTCCCGGAAGATTTATACTGATTTACGCCAGAATAGATTTTCCGCCCTCAAAAATTTGCATAAATTTAAAACATGTAAAATTTAGTTTGGAGAAATTTTAAAAACATCGTTTTATTGTATAAAGATAAACTTTAACTTTAATTGTTATTAATTCCAAAAATAGTTCAGCATTGACATTAATAATTAAGTATTTTTTAGTTGGTTTTCGGAGATAAAAAGATTACATTTGTATTAGTTCGTTTTGTTCAGGTATATAAAAATATGATATAATTAAATAAACTTATTTTTTGGAAAATTAATATCCCTAAGTAAAGGCTTTTTCCTCTGAATTTATCTATTTTTAGGACAAAGCATAGCAAAAAAGATATGAAAAAGTAAAACCAGTTTAATTTCTTTCCGATCAGTATTTGATTTATTATTTATCTTTAGTTTTTGCTTTTTTTATTAAAACATAATATATCGACGAAAATTTGAAATAAAAAGAATTAAAACTTAGAATATGTGTACCCAAGGGCGTAGCCAGGGGGGGGTTGTAGGGGTGGCAACCCCCCCCCCCTTTTGGGTTGGCGGAGGTAAAAATTTGGGGGTCCAAAGAGAACAATTTTAAAAAATTTCCTCGCGCTTCGCTCCGCTCAGCGCTCGACATTTATATACCTTTTTACAACATTTAAGTGATGTTTTTTTTGAATTTCAAAGACAATTTTAGAAAATTTTTTCGTGCTATCGCACGATTTTTAATCTTATACCTTTTTAAACCGGAAATTTTTCAAGTTTAACTTAAAAAAACAATGCAAATAACAACAAAAAGAATCACCTAGCGCGAAGCGCAAAAATTTTTACCCTTTTTTAATGTCTTTTTTACGGTATTTTGAAAATTTGGCGTACAACCCCCTACAACCCCCCCCCCTTTGAAAAATTTGTATGGAGTACAACCCCCCTCTTTCCGAAATCCTGGCTACGCCCCTGTGTGTACCCATAACTTTTTAGTTTTTTTTTAAATTTAAAATTTAATAAAAACAAAAAAACCTTCATATTCAGCAGTAAATTCGACACTTAAAATTTTTTTTTGGTTGTTTAGGTTGATTTTTAGGTTTTGTTTAGGCTTAGGAAAAATTTTGTTTTGATATCAATCGGAAAGTGATTTTTTTCGAAGATATACAGGATTTATTTTTTCTGGTGCCGCCGAAATTTTCTTCGAGTTTTAACTTTTTTCATATGTTGCTTAATATTTTAAACGGTTAGTAATTTAAAATTAAGGTTTCTGCTTAGTGTTCATATCTCAGCTTTATACAATCAAAATTCTCACTTTAAGTAAAACATTCAAAAGGTGTTTATTTAAAAAAGGCAGGTTTTTTTTAAATACTCCAGACATCTGAAATGTTTTATTGAATAAAATTTATTTTTTAGCGTTTATCACTTAATTCTTTGATCTAAAACATCGAGTATTTTTTGTAAACTTTTTGATTAAAAGGAAAAAAATGATGTGAAAAATAGAAATGAATGTTGTTTTTAATGCAAATAATTGCTACAATATTTTTTACAAGAGGGGAAAATTTATTTTAGAGTGAACTCCAGAATAAATCTTTCCCTCTCTGTTTGTATTTTATGCAAATTTTTGCTGTATGCTTTAACACAGAAGGAATAAATATTCTAAAGGGGGAAGATCTGGGGTCGTAAGCTGAATGTTTAATCCGACTTAACGTTAATCTGAGATTAGCGATTGTCGACACACAGTAAACATACAGCAGTATCGATTAGATAATCTAGTAAATCGTCACTAACTCGAGATTAAATTGTTAATTTATGCAAATTTTAAACCACCCCCGGAAGTGGATTAAAAATTTGCGGGTTTTCCTTCCCGTTAATCTCGGATTAATAACGATTTAATCTGAGATTAAGTCTATTAACTACCTTAACCTAGATTATTCAATCAAAACTGTTAGTATGTTTACTTTTTATCGACAATCGCTAATCTCAGGTTAATTTTAAGTAGGATTAAACTTTCAGCATACCACCCCTGTTCTAGTGTAAACCAGAATAAATCTTACGGGGGGAAGATCTGTAATAAGGGGAAGATCTATTCTACGACACCGGCGCTATGACAAAAGATCGTAACTTCATTTTTTGCGAAATGGTGTTATTGATAACATGTTTGTCTCAATACTCTAGAGTACGTATAGCAAAAAAACCGGCTCTTGGAGAGGCCTGCAAAGCGGAAAAATGGAATCTGCCATTTTAAAGAACTCGGAATTTTATCTGACAAAAGTTCGTAACTCCTTAATTTGACTTAAGTTGAGGCCGGTTTACACCGTAGTGGCAGTGGATAGCAAACGCGCGAATTTACATCATTACACCGTAGTGGCAGTGGATAGCAAACGCGCGAATTTACATCATTACACCGTCATTGCCGCTGCGGTATGGTGTGCGCTTTGTGTCACCTATCAGCTGCCACTCCGGTGTGAACCGGTCTTTAGAGTTAAGGCTTTTTGGCTCATAACTCTAATTTTGGCGTTGCGTTTTTTGGTCCTGGTTTTATGTAACTGATTTCAAATAACTACTTTGTTTTTTTATTATAGTGTGATTTAAAAAAAAAACACGGTTTTTTTTTCAAAAAAGTTGCCTGCAAAATTTTATCTTATGGCCGTTGGGCTCTAAATAGTATTTTCATTTAGTTTTTTTAAAAGTAAAAATTTTAAAACCACTAGTTATTGATTATAACATCCCATTTTTGTTGAAAAATACTGTGTTTTGTTCGGAAAAGTCTACTACTACTATTGTATGACGTCTTTTTAAAGTGATTTCTTATTTTGAAATCGATACGAATTTCACTTTCAAAGAAAAAAAAGTGAAAATGACACACATTTTAAGTGAAGTTTGGTGCTAAAACTAAAAAATGTAATCTGTTTTTTTTGTATTAAATGGTTTTTCGATATTGTTAGTGTATTGTCTTATATTTTATTAAAAAGTATTAAATTATATTTTTTATTGTGGACGCAACTCCAATTTCATGTTGGACAAACAAAAGGTAGTAACTTTACCTATGCCTACTTTACGCTTAATGTGTATAATAACTCTGTCCCTTTTAATAGGTATCAAAAGGGACTCTTTGTTGATCGATTGCTTGACAGACGAAGTTTATTTTTCGTAAGTTTTAACATGTTAACTTTTTTTGTAGCATGCACACCTGTGCACTGCCCCCCCGGGTTTTATTGGGGGGGGGGGGCAATTCCAAAACAGTTAGGGCCCGGGGGGGCAAATTTTTTAAAACGGAGGGGGGGGGGCAATAAAACAGGGGTCAAGCAGGGGGGAAGAAAACATGGAGAAAAAAAAGGAGAAAAAAAGAGAAAAAAGAAGAGAAAAGGGACAAAAAAAGCGAAAATAAGGTAAAAATAGGTCTAAAATGGCAAAATACATTGAAATAGGCTAAAAACTGCAAAAAATTGCGATGATGGCGTCATCATAGGTCAAAAATGGCGTCATAATTTTAGGGTACTTTTTTCATTTTTTGACGGAGGGGGGAAATAAAACGGGGGGCAAATCGTCCAATAAAACAGGGGTCATTTCCAGACCGCGCACAGGTCTGGTAGTTTTTATTTTTTTGAAAACTTCAAACGTCAGTTTCTGAAAACGTCAAAAATGGAGTTACGACCTTTCGTCATAGCACCCGCGATCATAGAAAAAATTAATAAACTGTAAATACGTTAAAAGCAAAAACAATCACGCGCTGAGCAAAGCGAAGCGCGAGTAAAATTTTGAAAATTAGACTTTTAAAACCTAAAAAAAGTTTGTGTTCTTTTTAATCTGATTGACATGAAAACTTAAAAAATACGTTAATAGCCAAAATCTAGGCGCCAGGCTGGCGCCTAAACCCAGAACTTTAGGCGCCAGCGGGAAATTCTAGGCGCCAGTTACGTCGATTTGGCATAAAAAAACCTTAGGGTTGTCACCCTAGTCCTCTTATTAGTCTGCTTGCTAGTTAGTGCGCCTGTTCAAATAATTGCACTATGGTGCTTCTGCAGCAATCGTACATATTGTTGCTAAAATTATGTAAATTACACTAAACAATAAAAATATAAAAATTATCGAAGTCACGAAAACGAAAAAAAAACCAACGATTTATTCTGTTATTAAAAGTTTTATTTTACAAAATACAATAGTAAATGTTACAATTTTAATAGTGAATGTTACAATTTTACAAAAAATGTAAAAATAAAATACCTTGAGTGGTATTTAAAAACAACATATTGACATAAGCAATATATTTTCACAAAAAACTTCTATTTGCACACAAAACATACGTTTATTTTTATACACAAAGAATCAAAGGATATTGATTTATATAAAATCAAGATATTTTAATAACATTAAAAATTAAAACTACCCGTTTTACTTTGACGTTAAAAAAGCTTAATTACAACAAAATAAAATGTTTGAAGTATACAACAGTTTTAACTTTTATAGTAGGTATCCTAGGTTTTTTTGGAAAAGGGAGGCATGCATAGTAGGTGAGCACGGTGCCGCCTACTAGAAGGAGGGGGATTACCCGAGGTAAATCCTATTTTGAATTCTAGGAGGGGGGTCCGGAGCATAGGTCACCGACCTTCGACGGCTCAGGGGGGGGTCCACACCCCGGGGTGTGGAGGTTTTTGACCTCCAGGGGGGGGGTCACACCCCGGGGTGTTTTTTTTGAAAAAAAGCAGGGGGGGTGGTCACACCCCGGGGTGTTTTTTTTTTGACCAAAATTTAAAAATTTTTGTCGAAATTTTACCATTTTTTTATCATTTTTTGGGTTTTTTTGGTGGGGGGGTGGTTAAAAATGGGCCTGAGGGGGGGTGTCAGGGGTTCAAGGGGTCGATTGGGGGGGGAGGGGTCAAAAATGGGCCTTAGGGGGGGGGGTAGGTCTCAGAGGCTGTAGGGGGGGGTGACCCCCCCCTACCCCCCCTTCGGTGACCTATGGTCCGGAGTCCGGACTCCCCCCTACTGACTCGTGGTGGGGTGGTTGCGTCCGGTGTCCAAAGCAAAACAGTTTTAAACTATAATAACTTTAATAATTAATATTTTTATATGATAATACTACATTTTATTGAATAAAAAGCGATATTCTGGTATAAAAACGGTGTAAAAACATTAATGTTTGATAAAAATTTACGTTTTTGGAAGAAAATTTAGTATTAAAAAAGTACCTAAAATTTTCCCGAGCGGAAGGAAGGGTCAAATTTCGAATTCTAGAAATTTGGGGGGAAGGGGGCTCCAAAATTGCGGGACTAGGGGGGAGGTGGACCCCACCCTTCCCCCCCCTTTCTCACCTATGAGGGCATGTACAAAATGAGCAAACATCCCAATTTTTAGCGTATTTCGAACATGTTTTTATTTTGAATATTGAAAACGTTTTTCAATTGAAAAATCATTTAAAACTAAGCTTTAGTTACTAGATAAAAAAAAACGACCCTCTGTAATGTAATTTGATATTGAATTGAATGCAAAGACTATATAGATGAACACAGTCAAAAAGCTAGGGGGGTGTTTACCCCGGGTAAATGAAATTTCAAAATCTAGGGGGTCGAACCCCCCCCCCCCAGCTTTCTAGGGGGGTCGACCCGGGGTGGAAGATTTTGAAACCTAAAGGGGGGTCAGGTGGGGTCCAATTTCCGAAACAAAATAGTTTTAAACCATTAAATGTTTAATAATAGTTTTTTTATAAGATAATACTACATTTTATTGAATAAAATACGATATTTAGGTATAAAAAAAGGTATAAAAACATGAATTTGTGTTATAAATTCACGTTTTTGGAAAAAAATTTAGTATAAAAAAAGTACTTAACATTTTTCCGAGAGGGGAGGGGGGGTGTCAGATTTCAAAATCTAGAGGGGGGTCAGGGTAAAAAATTCGAAAATTTGGTGGGAGGGGGGGCCCTGGATTTTTTTCTAGGGAGGGCCCCCAAAATTTTGAGGCTAGGGGGGATGGACCCCACCCTACCTCCTCTTGTTCATCTATGAAAGACAATCATAGATGATATTGAATCATAGATGAACAAGGGGCGTGTAGGGTGGGGTCTACCCCCCCAGCCTCGAAATATCAGCCCCCCCCCCGAGAAAAAAATCCAGGGCCCCCCTCCCCCCAAATTTTCGGATTTTCACCCCTGACCCCCCACAAGATTTTGAAATCTGACCCCCCCTCCCCTCTCAAGAAAATTTTAAGTACTTTTTTAATACTAAATTTTCTTGCAAAAACGTTAATTTTTGACACAAATTCATGTTTTTACACCCTTTTTATACTTAAATATCGCTTTTTATTCAATAAAATGTAGTATTATCCTATAAAAAGAGTTATTAAAGTTATTATGGTTTAAAACTGTTAAAGCTTTGGACACCGGACCCCCCTCTAGATTTCAAAATTTTGCACCCCGGGTCGACCCCCCCTAAAAAGCTAGGGAGGGGGGTTCGACTCCCCCTCCTAGATTTTGAAATGTCATTTACCGTGGGTAAACACCCCCCTAGCTTTTTGACCCTGTTCATCTATGTATTGACTCTTCAATCTGTTATACAGCGACTGAGTGTTATGGTTAATTTTATGAAACACAACACACTTAAAAAATAAATAATAATTGCACACAGCTTAATTTACTAATAGTAACAATTTAACCAAACAAATTAAATAATCATAGCAAAATAATTGGTATCTATCACTAATAAATATAATAATATAAACAAAAAAACTTCTATAAAAAAGTTGATAACAAGCATAGGTGGGCAGCCTCCCGGATTTGGGGGGTATACCCGACCCCCGAAATTCGGGGGGCGGGGGGGGGGGTGTCCCAAAAATTTTTTTGGGGGTATACCTCAAATACCCCATTTTTACCGTTTTTATTACTGGGACCCCCCCCCCAAAATTTTAGGGGGTGTACGGGGTATTTATTTCCAAATTTTCGGGGGGGGGGGGGTGTCGGCAATAATCGGGATTTTGGGGGGGGGGGTAATAACCTTTCCCTGCCCAATTATGGTAACAAGGTAAGTGACCCGGGTGGCCAGGGACGAATGAGAGTGCTCATCCACTTTTTCAAATATTTTCCAGATTCCAAAAAAGTTCTTCTCGTGTGTCGTGTCAAAGTTCCAGTGGTGATGCTACATGTCCATGCTACACAGCACAAAAGTAGGCAGTTGAAATAAAAAAAGTATGAAATAAAAAAATCTTTAATGTTTCTCTACTCTCTAAAATGTCCTTATCACCCGGAGAGCTCTTTCTTCTAAAATTTGATGAGCCTTGGAACTAAAAACGTTAAAAGCTTTGGTTTCGGAAGTACAATTGTCATATGTGGCATCTTGGTTGGGATATTCATCACAAAACCTATTTTTGTAGGTACTTTTAGTATGGACAATGGTACAGACATGTGCACGGCCCCCCCCCCGGGTTAAAACGGGGGGGGTGCAATTCCATTTTGGGGGGGCAGGGGGGGCGACTTGTTTGTAACGGGGGGGGCAATAAAACGGGGGGGGGTGCAAGCAAGGGGAAAAGAAAAAAAAGGAGAAAAAAAGAGAAAAAAGAAGGGAAAAGGGAAAAAAGGGACAAAAAAAGCGGAAATAAGGTAAAAATAGGTCTAAAATGGCTTAAAATACATTGAAATAGGCTAAAAACTGCAAAAAATTCGCGATGATGGCGTCATCATAGGTCAAAAATGGCGTCATTTTTTTAGGGTACTTTTTCATTTTTTGGCGGGGGGGGGGGGCAATAAAACGGGGGGGGGGGGGGGCAAATCCTCCAATAAAACGGGGGGGGGGCATTTTCAGACCGTGCACAGGTCTGATGGTATATATTATACCCCACATTTTTTTTACAGTAGACCCCGCATTTTCAAGGGTTAACTTTAAATTTAATTATTGAAAAATAAAAACTAAAAAATATAATACCGTATTACAAAATAAAGACTTAAAATTTACCATTTTTTAATGTTTTTTTAAAACAGTACCTTGAAAGTTGCAGTGCCATATTATATAACTCTCTCTTCCCCTTTTTTTTGGAAAAAATGTTTGTAGTTAAATCTTTATTCAACTCACCAATTTTTTCCCATAATATCCTGGCTACGCTCAGTCTTTTTTGTATTGATCGACACAAAATTGTTGTGTAAATCGCTAATATTTATAACTGAGCATGCCTTACAACATTCCTAAACATTTATTCATCCCTATCACCATTAGCCGATTCATAACAGTTCCATTAAAACGAAACCGTCTACATCAATTATCAGTTTTGTCATCATCATCATCCATTATATACATGAGCTGATGAGCAGACCTGTGCACGGTCTGGAATCGGCGCCCCCCGTTTTATTGGAGGATTCTCCCCCCCCCCCGCCAAAAAATGAAAAAAGTACACTAAAATTATGACGCCATTTTTGACCTATGATGACGCCATCATCGCGAATTTTTTGCAGTTTTTAGCCTATTTCAATTGATTTTAAACCATTTTAGACCTATTTTTACCTTATTTTCGCTTTTATTGTCCCTTTTTTCCCTTTTTCCTTCTTTTTTTTTCTTTCTCTCCTGCTTTCTCCACCCGTTTTATTGCCCCCCCCCCGTTTCAAAAAAGTTGCCTCCTCGTGGCCCCCCATTATGGAATTGCCCCCCAATAAAACCCCAAAGGGGGGGGGGGGGCAGTGGACAGGTCTGCATGAGCTCACTTTCTGTCTCCACAGTGTCTTCTCACGTCGCCGTACTTCCCCCCGCCACCATTAGTTGATTCAAAACTGGCGGCGGCTGCGGAAACGGTGGCGGCAGGACCAGAGGCAGAAAAGCGGCTGCAGCTGCCGGCTGCGGTGGTTGCGGCGGTGGCTGCGGTCGGTGAGACTGGATAGTCCCGGTCGCGACCGGCGGTTGCTGCTGGGACTGAATAGTCTCGCGGGACTGAACTGTCCCCGCGTCTATCGTCACTGGAAAATTGGTCGGATGACTCCTCCACACGTGACGCGCCAGGGCCGTTTTTCTTCCGAATCCCCTCAGGCACACCGGGCATTTGTGCGGCTTGTCGTTCAGATGAACGCGGTAGTGCTCCGTTAGTTTATCTTTCCGGGAAAAACGTCGCTCGCAGAAGTCGCAGCCGAACGGTTTTTCACCGGTGTGAACTCTCTCGTGAATCAGTAGCTTGTCCCTCCGGGTGAATTCCTTGGCGCAATGGCAGCAACGGTAGGGTTTTTCACCGGTGTGAACTCGCCGGTGGACGGTGCGGTGCCAGTTGCTTTTGAAGCGGCGACCGCACAGGTCGCACGGCAGTACCGGAGTGTCCGGGACTGGCGTGTCCGGGACCGATTTGTCCTGATTTTCCGGCGGGGCCGGGGGGACGCCGACGGCGCTCCACGCTTTTACCATGGACACGCCGCTGAAATCAAGCCCGCTGGGACCGGGCTCCAATTTGATTTCCATTAGTAAATTTTAGACTCTTTCGGGCACTGAAGCACTAAAGGAGATTTATATTTTTATACAAGTAAGTATATACGTAAAATATGTGGGAATTAAGGGCGTATATAAATAGGCCGCACGAAGGAACTGAGAAGGGGGTCGGTGGCAGGGGGCTACTCTCCCCTTTCTCAGCAATTCTGAGAAGAGGGTTTAACCAAACCCCCCTCTTTTATTTTCGAAGTGTGTGGGTTGAAAGCTTAGTGAGCAGCCTCTTGGACTTTTGGGAGTATACCCAACCTCCCCATAGGTGTTTTTTTTTGGGACAGAGGGGTGCACCCCCCCACCCTAGAGCCAAAGTTTTGGACCCCCCTAGAAAAAATTCAGGGCCCCCCTCCCCCCCCAAAGCTCGAGAGCGGTCCGGCCTGATCCCCCTCACCCTCCTCCCGACCAATTTGGAAGTATGATGGTTTTAATAAATGGTCAAATGGGCCCGGAATTAGAGGATTATACCCGGAATTAGGAGCAGGGGTTAAAATCCAAAAAACGTGTTTTACTTATATCATTTTTTTACTGGAGTAATTTTACCTACACCGTTTTTTTATTTTGAAGGAAAAATAGATAAAAACCGCTAATTTTAGATTAAACAGCCTTTTTATAGCTTTCTAAACCTTTTATTGCTTAAAACACTCGTTTTTACCCTAATACTTAAATTACAGGTAGTTAGAAGTCAAAATTGGGGGTTAACCTTTTCTTTCGCCCCCCATTTCTGAAATGAGGGGGGAGGGTTTACCCCTTTTCTTTGAATTTAAGGGGAGTTACCCTTTTCTTAGAATTTGAGAGAGGGGTTGGTTACCTCTTTTCTTTGAATTTGAGAGGGGGGTATTTAAACACTTAATTTCCATGTATTGTCAGGGGGGTCCGTTTTCAAACAAAATTACTTTAAATCAAATTTTTTAGCACTAATACAGAAATTTATAAACTAAAATAGGCCTTTTATGTATAAAAAGTGTACAAAAGTAGTGTTATTTACTACACAATTGTGCTTCTGACAGTAAATTTTGACCAAAAAATATACCCAAAATTCAGTTGGGTGGGAACCTGGGAAGGGGATCAATTTAGAATTCTAAAGGAAAGTAGTGTTATCGAAATAAACAAAATTTGGGGGCCCCTAGATTATTGTGAGTTTAGGAGAAGGGGGCCTCTAGATTTTTTCTACAAGATTTCAAAGCTAGCAGGGGGTCGATCCCACCCTTCCCCCCATATGCTCCCTCATGGTAGTTTAGTATTGCTAACGCAAAAAACTAGCTTTATATGATAGCCCTCTCCCACCTAAGTTTTTTTAGTGTATAAACAATTTTCGG
>JASAMX010006983.1:0-10876 GCA_030248175.1 Microlaimidae sp. YZB2_3
TCAATGATTTAAACGTGAATTTCGTTCTTTTCTCAATTTGTTTAATTTCGTTTGCTTCAGATTGAAGCCCGAGAAGTCGGCACTCAGCCGATTCGAAGCAGCACACCTGTAACGATTAGCATCAACTTGGTGGACGTGAACGACAACGGACCGCGTTTCTCCTCACAAGTCTACACCGCCACCGTCAATGCGACTGGTACTCTACGAGATATTATAAAGGTTATAATACAAATGTTGTTATCGTGGTACAGTGTATGCTTACAGCCTAGATAACTTAAATCCTGGCAATCTTAAACGCATATTTAAACGTATTATTTTAAAATAAGCAAGAGTCATCGTATTAGATTCACAACACACCTGTGCCAGCTTTCCAATTTTATTCGAATCGGGGTCAAAGGTCTCAAAAATTCAGCAAATAAATCTGCAGACTATTTTTTGAGAGGGTATAACCCCTTCCCAACTTCCCCTCATACCACCTATTGATGAGCCATAATCGATACTGCAAAACCAAAGAGATTTTTTCAGTAACAATTTTCTTTTTATTCAAATTGGTGTCAAAGGTCTCAAAAATTTAGCAAATAAATCTGCAGACTATTTTTTGAGGGGGTATAACTCCCTCCCAACTTCCCCTCATCCCACCAGCCATAACGAATGAGCCATAATCGATACTGCAAGACCAAAGAGATTTTTTCAGTAACTATTTTCTTAAATTTTCATAGCACCAGGAAATATAAGTAAGCGCTCTTTTTGCCTCCTCTTCCAGTGTAACAGACTGAGCGCTGTACTCACAAAATATCGCTAGTTTCAAAGAGAAATTATGAATTGACATGATAGCTAGAACCAGTGCATATAGACTAAGCTCGGTTACGATTGGTGTTTTAGCTTCAACTATATTGTGTGAATGGTCTTTAAAACAGATAGCAGTTCCGCCGACTTTAATTTTTCAAGCTGAAGCTTTTGACATTTTTTGATTAGACGTTTTTAGATTCAAAACTTTTATTGTAAAAAGTTTTTAAAATTTTGAAACTCTTAAAATTTTGAGGCGCATCAAAAAAAATTCGTATTTACTCCAGGTCGAAGCCACCGATGAAGATGAAGGTCCTTTCGGCGAACTGCGATACCGAATCGTTCAGGTGACAAACAACGGCGCCAGCATGTTTCGATACAACCGCGAAACCAACACCCTCGTGGCGTTGGGCAATTTGACCCCGGGGGAACAATACCAGGTCGTTTTGGAGGCAACTGACGGCGGGGGCCGAAAAGCTCAGGTATCCGGTGGTACGGGGTCTTTAGACCCACTAGCAGGGAACTTGGAGCAATCGGAAATTTTTGAGAACTTGGAGCCACAAGCAATAGGAACCAAGAGCTATTAAGAAAAAATTGGTTTGGGGTTAGATATAGGCTTCGCTTAGGCTTAGGTAAACGTTTTAGCGATTTTTATTTTCGGCTCTAACTTCCATACCTACGGCTCCAAGTTCCCTATTTTCGGCTCCAAGTTCCAAAGGCTCCATCGACCTTAAATCTATCCGGTGATTTTATGCTTTTATGCATGCACATGTTGTTTTTTTATCAACTTAATATTTTGAAATAATTTTTAAAACTTAGCATTAATGTATTTTTACTATATAAAACTTCGTTAAGTCTGACTTGAGCAATGATTTTTTTTAGGTATAAGAAACTATATGATACCAATTAAAACAGTAAAAAAAAACAATTTTCGATGGCTCCAACTTCCCTACTTAATGCTCTAAAGACCCTGTACCGGATTAAATTCTAATAAAATCAGTTAATGCAATGTAAAAAATGTTAATGTAAAAATAAGATATTATTGTGACATGGAACGTCCCTTCCTGATATGATGACTCAAAACTACTGGCGAGTATAAGAGACGCCGTAAAGTAAATCAAAAACCATCCCGCATGGTGCAGTGGTTGCACACCGGACTGAAAAGAACAGGCCTGGAAATCAAGGAAAGGAGACCCGGGTTCAAATCCCAGTATGGGTATTTTTCTCTGTCTTCGAAAAAATCGTCATCTTATCTGCCTCCAATTATGGGTCCTCACACTATATGATACCAATTAAAACAGGAGGATTTAATTTAAATAAAATCAGTGAATGCAGGATTTTTGCAATGATTTAATCGTATTTTCGCTAAAAATGGTATAGTCGTGTTACAATTAGTGATGTTCTTAAGCTTCCAATATCAGGCTCCGGAACTCCGTCTTTTTAAAAGCGAGCTACGCTCCTGAAATAAACAATTTCGAGCGTATTTCAGCTTGTAATTTTTCAAGTTATTCTATTTCCATATGTATGTGTTGTTTATTGTTTTTAATAAGTTTGGAAAAAAAATTACTTTAGAAAAATTTGATAAAATAATTATGGCATTACTCCTTAATTATTCCTAAAATTTGTACCAAAATAAAGCGAAGCTCTGTAGCTTTAAGCTACGAGAACATCACTAAAGGTAAACCCAACGTGGCTGCAACAGTTGTTCGTTGGATTAAAAAATGCCCCCCATTAAGTAACCATTCAAATCACGAGAATCTGACGTCACTTTATCAGCCAATTAGATTCGATTTAATACGGAGTATTTGTTTGATAAAGTGACGTCATATTCTCGTGATTTGAGTGGTTACTTAATAGGGGGCATTTTTTAATCCAACGAACAACTGTTGCAGCCACGTTGGGTTTACCTTTAGTTACAAAGGGAGGCATATTTTTTTCATTTTTATTTTCTCTAATCACACACACGCCGCCACAACACACAATACATTAAAAAAAAAAAAAACCCAAAAATAGCAATAACCCACAAAAAACCAAAAAAAAAAAAAAAAACATACAAACAAAAATAAAGAATAAAATATAAAAAAATAAAAAAAAAAATACAAACTTATAAATTCAAAATTAATAAAAACATCAAGAGAACATAACACCAACAAACGAACAAAAACAAAAACAAAAAAAAATAAACAAACAAAAAAAAACCAAAATACACAAAAAAAAAAAAAGAACATATTTATAATCTAACCGTTTTTTTTTCAAAACACCGACCACAAAACACTGACTGCGAACAAAATTGTGATCAAATTAAGAGGAAATTTATTTATTTAAATCAATAAAACCTAGTACAAAAATGTAGATTTTTTGACAAATATTTTCATATAAATGTTTATAATTTTGGGCAGCAAACGCTTTTCGTGTAGGGCATACATGGGCAACTTGGTCCGAAGTGGGGGGGAGGAGGTTGAACCCCAAATTAGGGGGGAGGGTTAAAATCCGAGAAAAGCAAAATACCCATATCGTTTTTTTTCTGGAGTGCATTTTACCCATATCGTTTTTTTGATTTTAAGGAAAAAATAGGTAAAAAACGCAAATTTTAGGTAAAAACGGCCTTTTCAATGCATTTTTGAACTTTTTATTGTTTAAAACATGCATTTTTACCTCAAAACTTAAGTTTGGAGGCAGTTAAAAGTTATTTTAAAGCCATTTTTTTCTTTATTTTTTCAAAATTGGGGGATTAACCTTTTCTCCCCCCATTCTGAGTGGAGGACGATTAAACCCCCCTTCCCAGAATTTGGGGGGGGGGTTTAACCCCCCTCCCGTGCCCATGTATGGTGTAAGGTAGCGGACTTAATTTCGACCAACTCAACTTAACTTATTTTTTTAATAATTTTTTTCTGGTTTTTCCAATCAACCCAAGATTTGGTCTAAAAATCAAACGACAGCTATTTTTGTTATTCCAGTGCAAAATTTTAAAATTTCTGTTACACTTAAAGATCAGTGGAGGTTTTAGTTTTTTTTTATAGTGGCCGAAATTAAGGCGCGAGCCATTAATTTCGGCAACCTAGAAAAAACTTGCTATAACTATTGCCAAAACGAACAATAAAAATTTTTAAAGGTAGCAAATTTATCCTTAGGTATTGTTCTTGGTACATATAACTTAATTTTTTCCCGTTTGCAAACTTTAATAGTTATTAGCAAGACTTTAAATAATTATGTCAAAACCTTAAAAAAACAAGTTTTAATAACCTGTATTTTTTGTTGAATTTTTGTTTGGCTTAAAAAAACGTCAAAAAAAGTCAAACGAGCAAAAAAATTCTTTATAAATACGGTAGTACGATGATATTTGAAAACAGCAAAAAACGGCAGGTTCTTTCACATAAATTTTAAGGTGGCCGAAATTAACGGAATCTTAAAATGCGCAGTTAGTTAAACGCATTGCAAAGTGATTTTGAAGAAAATATCAAAACATGAAAATTAACTGTTTTGAGCCTTAAATAGAAGTTATTTTAAGGTTATATAGTGCTTCGTTTTAAATTTGATGCAGTTTAAACACAAAGCAAAAATTAAGAAAATCACAAAAAATTCACTTTTTGTATGAAAATGTTGATAATGCAGAATAACACAAATAAAAAACTTTTGCAAAAACACTTTATTCAACATTCATCCAGTTACTTTTGTGCTAGTTCTTTTGTGATTTAAAAATAAGCCAATTTTCTAACAACCTAAATTGGTGGCCGAAATTAAAGCCTGGCCGAAATTAAGTTAGTTACCCTATATCGTAAAAATTTAGTATTTATTTGATTACTAAAAACTATTTAGGCTGTGATTCTCGTTTCGGTAGTTCAGCCGTCTCGCCAAGCCATTCAACCCGCATTTCCATCCCCGCGACCCTTTCAACCCGGTCCCTCATTACAGCAACCGACCAATAGCGGTAACTTCGGCGCCAGTCAACCGACCAATGGGGAACCGCTGGGAGCTGTCACGGAGTTTACGGCCACTGTCAGCGAACTAACTCCGCCCAACACAGTCGTCGTTTCCTTGGCGGTAGGAAAAAAGTGGATTTTTTATATAGTATTAACTATTTTGTTGGAAATAGTAGTAAAGAAGTGATTTTTAATATAGTATCAACTATATATAAAATTTTCGTTTTTCTGTAGAAAACAGAGGTATGACAGTATAATACTGTGTCATTATCATAAATATGAGGTTGGTTCATACTTATGACAAAACGTCCTTTACACAAAGTCCAAAGGACAATTTTAGAAAACCAAAACGTCCTTTGGACAAGTCAAAACGTCTTTTGGACTTTTTCCTTTGGACGAAGTATAAATGTTATTTGAAATTTGTCCTTCGTACAAAGTCCAAAGGACGTCTTGACGCTGTTTTGAACAAAGTAGGACTTTGTCCAAAGGACGTTCTGTCATAAATATTAACCAGCTTTTAGAGTGTAATTACCCACAAAGTTTGGGTTTTATTTTGAGGCTATTCTAATCACAGTTAAATTACGATTTACGTTGCTACATTTTAATTGATCCATCTTGATAAATGTAATATGTATTAAAAATTTTTTCACAACCTTTAATCGTTACTCAATTATTATTGTGACATCTGTCCATCAAAATGACATTATTTCCAAAGTCAAAATTAAAATAAAACTACAATTAATTACAATGTCACACACATTATTGGGGTTAAGTTTTTGGCTGCAAAATATTTTTGTTTATTTGCATATAAAAAACAGTATCATTTTATTTGAAAATTCTAAGATCAATTTGTAATCGGTTTATTTTGTAATAAATTATACTTTCCACTTGGCGGTCTCCGGGTTTACAATTGTTGATGCGGACAATTATATTGAAAATATATTATACTATATATTTTTAATAAAATATAATTTTTAAAACAATATTCTTATATTTTAGAATCCCGCTAATCGAAGAGGAAGTAGATACGCATTTGTGAGCGGCAATGAAGAAGGCAGATTCCGTATTGATCCAGTCAGGTTAGATTTAAAATGTTTTTTAGCTCACAAATATTTATTGCTTGTGTTTCTGATATTTATATTCAAGGCAATTCACGCCTAAACACACATTAAAAGTCAAAATTGAATTATTTAAAATCGCAAAACAACACGTTTTTAGCGGTACAATCTCGACTACTCAACCTTTCGATCGAGAGACGACTCCAGTCTACAGGTTGGTGGTTCAGTCCATTCAAGGTCGACAACCATTATCCAACACCACCGTGGTAATAGTGGAAGTCAGTGACGAAAATGACAACTATCCCAGATTTTTGGGCGATCAACCAATGGTCTTTCAGGTCGCAAGCGGAGTGGAAAACGCTTTTGTTGGCCGAGCAGAGGTATTTTATGTGTGATTTTTTGATGATTTTGAAATGTATAAAATGGGAAAATTATCGGCAGTTTTTAATTGAACAGATCATCTATTTTGTTATTTGCTTTGTAATCGTTAACTAACGAAATTTGACTAAAACAATATAACACTAAAATTTTTTTGTGTTATTTTATACAACTAAAGAGTTTTATTAAGATGATTATAGTACGTTATTTTATTTTAAATTTCTTCAGTTATTGCTCACGCCACCTATAATAAAGTTATTCTTTTAAATAAAAAATCATAAAATCATAAAATGTAATTCTTTTATCAATATATCATAAATTCTACTCAGAACTCAAATAAAAAAGTTATAATTTTTATTTTATTTGGCAATAATAACAATAATTATTATACAATTAACCAACAATTATATTTTTAAGGTGAGTGACCCTGATTCAGGTGCAAATGGACGTGTCACTCTAACAATTCTGTCACCAAGTCGGTAAGTTCATATAAATAATGTATACTGTAAGATGTGGATTAGGATGGAAAACCCCACAAATATTGCTTTTTCAGTTTAACATAAAAAAATTAACAAGCACTAAAATCGTTTTTATTAAACACAAAAAACTTTATACTGTATCAGACACACATTTTTTCATAAAACCGATTGTTTTAAAATAATATTGCTGCGTAATTGAGCCACTACTCCTCAATGGTTTTCTTAAGTTTTTGTTTCGTTTAAATACTACAAAGTTTTTGATTGCTTTGTGTATAAAAATCTGATATGTATAAACAAACATTCAGTCAAAAATGATACTTTTCAGGAAAATATTTCTTGAAAATAAATTATAACTCACCAATTTATTGCAAAATAAAAATAATTAAAAAAATTCGCAAAAACCTTTTAAAAGAGTTTTGTTTGGTTTTAGCTTTTTTTGAGATCGATTGTCAATTTAAAAATTATTTTTGTGAAAATATTGTTTATATAAAAACGTACATGATATGTGTAGCCCTTTGATACAAAAGGTGAAGTGAAAAACGATTGGAAGCAGCAAAAATGACATATACTTGTCAAGTTTCTTATTTCTGGCTTTTCCTAAAGCATTTTTTTAGAACCTACATTTGGAAGCTATTAAAACACGTTTATTTAAAACTTCACATTTACAAAACAATAATTTATAGCGACTAATGTTAATATTTTTTAAACCGTAATAGACCGATCTCAAAAAATACCAGTCACTTTGATCTTCATAAACAACATTTTTTTCTTGTTAGACAAGTAAACTTTCGTTTAGAATAACTTTAAGGCTGGTTCATACTTATGACTAAACGTCCTTATGACTTACACTTATGATAACGTGTTCATACTTTTTGTCCTTTGGACTTTTCCTATTGGATTTTGTCCTTTGAACTTTGTCCAAAGGACAAATTCTAAGTAGCATTCATACTTCGTCCAAAGGAAAAAGTCCAAAGGACGTTTTGGCTTTTTTAAAAGACGTTTTGGCTTTTCTAGAATTGTCATCGTTTTGTCATAAGTATGAACCAGCCTTTATTCGACTAATTATAGCTTATTTTTTTAAAAAGATGTTGGTGCTTGCGAATGTATTAATATAAAAAATGTTTTTTTTTTGTTTAGTTATTTTGACATAGACGAAGACGGGGCTATTCGAACCCGCGTGCCACTTCCCGATAATCAGTCTTCTTATCAGCTAACAATACTAGCAAGAGATAACGGGATTCCACCACAGGAGGCTCGTGCCACGGCTGTGGTTAACGTTAGGATTCCTGGTAAAACGCGATAATTACATTAAACTATAATTTGATTATTTATTATTAACAGTGGGGAAATTAGAAGGGTCACTGATGTTGGTTGGTTTAAACTGCAAAATACAGCTGTAATAGCCATAGTTTCATCGAAAATTCAACTTGAAATGAATGTTCACTTAAATATTGTTCTAAAAAAATTCTTCCGTCCCCAATGATATATTTGAATGTCTGCTGCTTGACACTCCTGATAACACGATTAGATTTTTATATAAGTATATTATTGATTTTTTATAACACTTATTTTGCAACTTGTCACTGAACTTTTTTGAATTTTTTTACTACCATTGTCTGTGGTGTTTTAATCAATTTTATCAGTCTAGCGTAATTGACTTCAATTCGGCTAGCCTTAATTTCGGTCAGCGACTGTTTAATTTGCCATGCGCAAAATTATAAAATAAAACTACGTATGTCCAAAAATGCATAAAAGTATGCATTCTTGGTATGAATAGATACATCGTCATGTCATATCTAGTCATAAGCAGTTCATTTTATAAATTTGCGCTTGGCGAAATAACAATCGGTGGCCGAAATTAAAGCTAGCCGAATTTAAGTCAGGTACTTTACATAATATACTCTGCTTATTTCTGTTTTAGGTCCAACACCTCCTAGCGGCATCCAAGGCGGTCTTCCACTGTTCACAGCCACGCAGTATGAAGTGGAAATCGAAGAAAACAGTGGCCCGCAGGATCTCATCAAAGTGACCGCTATCAATCCTACGGGAGGGCCTGTTACATACGTCTTGAAACAAGGGGACCCAACTCTTTTTAGGTATGCAGTTCATATCTTTGATCTTTTTGTATACAGTATACAGTTTTTGCCTAGTAATCACTGCTGCAATTATGCAGTATTACATTACTACCATACAGTTTAAAATAAGGTTTAAATGAAAATGCGAAACAAAAACTGCAGACTACATTGACTTTATCCTTTGTTAGACCAAACGTCTATTATGTAATTTTGATATTCTCTTAGTGCTTAGTAAAAATAATTGTGATTATTCCTGTACAAATTTTGCAGTTATTAAAATAAGTGTACACCGTTCACAGGAAAAACCCTTTTATTTAATTTTCTGTATCTATTTTTGATGTTTTAGTGTTGATTCCGTTTCGGGACAGTTAAAGACCATCAGCAGTTTGGATGCGGAGATAGATGACGTTCACAATTTAATTGTTACCACCAGAGAAAACAATTTGGATAATAATCGAACAGCCAGAACTTCATGTACTGTAATAGTGACGGTCAAGGTTAGTTTATATTTTTTGTATTATATCAATTTATTATCCAGTATGAATATATTATCAAGTATTTATGAGAAATCTATATGAGAATTTCTCAGAATAAAAAATTAAAATTAAAGCATCAGCAACCGATTGAATTAGCAGGTAACTAATATTAACTTTTTATAATTAGTTATCACCCCACTACGTCTATTGAAATTTCAGGATGTCAACGATTGGCTACCAGTTTTTCAATCCAGTTGTCATAATATTAACTTTTTATAAGTATTTATCACCACACTACCTCCATTGAAATTTCAGGATGTCAACAATTGGCTACCAGTTTTTCAACCCAGGTGTCATAATATTAACTTTTTATAAGTATTTATCACCACACTACCTCCATTGAAATTTCGGGATGTCAACAATTGGCTATCAGTTTTTTAACCCAGGTGTTATAATATT
Source organism: Microlaimidae sp. YZB2_3 (assembly GCA_030248175.1). Taxonomy (NCBI): domain Eukaryota; kingdom Metazoa; phylum Nematoda; class Chromadorea; order Desmodorida; family Microlaimidae; species Microlaimidae sp. YZB2_3. Next base: position 9,632 of record JASAMX010006983.1, read on the forward strand.
AACTTTTTATAGTATTTATCACCACACTACCTCCATTGAAATTTCGGGATGTCAACAGTTGGCTACCAGTTTTTCAACCCAGGTGTCATAATATTAACTTTTTATAAGTATTTATCACCACACTACCTCCATTGAAATTTCAGGATGTCAACGATTGGCTACCAGTTTTTCAACCCAGGTGTCATAATATTAACTTTTTATAAGTATTTATCACCACACTACCTCCATTGAAATTTCAGGATGTCAACGATTGGCTACCAGTTTTTCAATCCAGTTGTCATAATATTAACTTTTTATAAGTATTTATCACCACACTACCTCTATTAAAATTTCAGGATGTCAACGATTGGCTACCAGTTTTTCAACCCGATGTCTACACAGCGACAGTGAATGGCGATGCTCAGTTGGGATCACCTGTCCTTCAAGTCACCGCAGCTGATCAAGACTTAGAAGTAAATAATAATAACATTTAAATAAAAAGAAAAGTATAATTATTGTACCAGCTTACATTTCAAATGTAACGTACAATGATTGCACTTGTTGTTAACTCTTTCTAGATATAGTAAGCTTACATATCAAACAAATCTTGCAATAATTGTTATACTGTTATGTCTATCTAGAATGCAGTATGCATTCTAGAAAGACTGCAGTATGCAGTATGCAGTCTTGCTAAAACTATTTTTTTTAAAAATGGAATGGAAAACTTAATAGTTTAGTTGCGCTTAAGATATGTCGCTAAAAAAAAAAATTAATTATTCTTAAGACTGGTTCATACTAATGTAAAAACGTCCTTTGGACTTTGTCCGAAAGACGTTTTTACATAAGTATGAACCAGAGTTTATTTGTTTTTTATCTTGCTTGATACGTTATTTTATATTATAGTACTTTAATATTTGAAACACTAAGGAAAGCAAATTTTAGGCCCCAAACAATTTTTTCCGCTACAATCTTAGAGGAGTGGCCAACTCAGACGATTACTTTCAAATCGACACAAGGAATGGCTTGATAACTGTTGCTCGAAATCTGGCTCCTATGGGAAATCGATCGCTAACAGTACATCTATTTTTATATTATTTTTTTGAGATGGTTTCCCTAAAAATCATTTAGCATCATTTAAATTAGTAAAACAAATTTTTGTGGTATTTTGCAGTGCCAAAAATGAAAAAGGCTTACTCAATATGTTTTAATTTTAAAAATTCCATTAAATTTTTAATCTGTACGACGTTTAGCATACCAAACTCAGAT
>JASAMX010006986.1:0-39795 GCA_030248175.1 Microlaimidae sp. YZB2_3
TTCAAATTTTAGTATTTTTATTAGAATAAAAAGTTCAATAAAATTTAAGAACATAATATTGTTAAATTCTGTCTGTTTGGTTTGGTTTCTTGTGCACATTCATTTCATTATTTTCTATTTCTATTACAGAACACAAACATATTAACATTTGATCAAAATGTATTTGTGATGATAATCAGCAGACATGTGCACGGTCTGTGATGCCCTCTCCTTCTGCTTTATTAGTGGCTGCGCCCCATCTTCCTTCTCCCCGCCTAAAAATTAAAAAGCACTTAAAAATCATGGCGCCATTTTTGACCTACTTTCGCGAAATTTCTGCAGTTTTTAGCCTAATTGAATGTATTTTAAGTTTTTTTAGACCTATTCTTTTTAAAACTTCGTTTTTTTCCTTCTTTTTCTTCTTCCTTGCTTGTCCTCTGTTTAATTACCCAGACCTGTGCACTGCCCCCGGGGTTTAAATGGGGGGGGGCAATTCTAAAATGGGGGAGGGAGCATGGGGGGAGCAACTTTTTTGAAACAAGGGAGGGAGGGCAATAAAACGGGGGGACAAGCAGGGGAAAAAAAGAAAAAAAGGAGAAAAAAGAGAAAAAAAAGAGGGGAAAAGAGAAAAATGGAGCAAAAATAAGGTAAAAATAGGTCTGAAATGGCTTAAAATACATTGAAATAGGCTAAAAACTGCAAAAAATTGCGATGATGGCGTCATCATAGTTCAAAAATGGCGTCATAATTTTAGGGTACTTTTTTATTTTTTGGCGGGGGGGGTGCAAATCCTCCAATAAAGCGGGGGGGGGCATTTCCAGACCATGCACAGGTCTGGTTATCACACAAAAAATACCTTATTACTCTTAGTAATAGTATGTATATTCTGGAAACTAAAATTAGTTCTATATAAACGTTTAAGGGTACCGGTAAAAAAACATTATGATACAGACCTGTGCACTGCCCCCCCCCCCCCCGGGGTTAAAACGGGATGGGGGGCAATTCCAAAAAGGGGGGCCATAGGGGGCAACTTTTTTGAAATGGGGTGGCAATAAAACGGGGGGGCAAGCAGGGGGGAAGAAAAAAAGAGAAAAAAAGAGAAAAAAAGAAGGAAAAGGGAAAAAAGGGACAAAAAAGCGAAAATAAGGTAAAAATAGGTCTAAAATGGCTTAAAATACATTGAAATAGGCTAAAAACTGCAAAAAATTTGCGATGATGGCGTCATCATAGGTCAAAAATGGCGTCATAATTTTAGGGTACTTTTTCATTTTTTGGCGGGGGGGGGGCAATAAAACGAGGGGGGGCAAATCCTCCAATAAAACGGAAGGGGGCATTTCCAGACCGTGCACAGGTCTGATGATATATGCTTTATCAGATATATCATATATTGATAAATGACCCCCCGCGGAAAAATGAAAAAGTACCCAAAAATTATGACGCCATTTTTTTACCTATTATCTATGACGCTATCATTGCGAAATTTTTGTAGTTTTTAGCCTATTTCAATGCATTTTAAGCTATTTTAGACCTATTTTTACCTTATTTTCGCTTTTTTTGTCCCTTTTTCCCCTTTTCCCATGCTTGCTTGGAAATAAACAAATCTTATAATTTAAAACATTACGTACAAACTATTGCTTGCTTGATTTTGCTTGATTTTCGGTTTTTGTTAAGGCTTAGGTAAAAAAAGGTTTTCAATACATTGGTACAAGTTCCATATGTGTACCAAAATTTGATTTGATGGATTCAAAAGTAATTAAAAATTGTAAAAACATCTTTAAAACATAAATCGAACACGTTAGACCTCATTTTTGTGGTTATTTTTCTGATTTGAGCTTCTAATAAAAAGTTATGAGCCAATTTGTACCCAAAAATTGCCCTTTTTTGGCATGTACAATTTATGTTATTAAGAAAAAATTTTTATTAAGCCTTTAATCAAATTAATATTATTTTTTTCGTATTACCAAGTGTCTGGCTGTTACAAATATACTTTTATTTTTTTTAATGGTAACTACCAATTTTTTATAGTAACCGTTCAAATACCCACCAAATTTTAGTTGTTAAAAAATTAAAATTTTTGAAAAACAACTTATTTTAATAAAAAATAATTATATTACAATTTTATTTGATTTTTAGGTTTTGCTTAGGCTTAGGAACAATAAATTGGTGAAAAACTAAGTTTAAATTAGCGTTTAAAGTCAAACAAATTTTCTTGTCCATGTTTTTGGTGGTCCATGTGACTTTCGAATTTTCAATTTTTTTGAAAATTTTTAAGTTCTTCAGACTTTTAGCATTGTTAAAACATAGTTTTTAATTTAGTTTGTTTGTTTACAAATTTTTTTTAACATCATGAATTGCAAATGCTGAAAAAGGCCATTTTTGGGGTATAATTTGGCTCATAACTTTCTACCAATAGTTTAAATCTAAAAAATAATCACAAAAATAAGGTCTACGTGTTCTATTTAGGCTATAAAAATGTTTTACAACTTGTGTTTACTGTTAAATCGGTCAAATCGAATTTCGGTTTTAGTTAAAAAATAGAAGAAACTTGTCTTTTGAAAAGTGCCTTTACAAAATCGCCTCTAAAACGCGAGTTTTCCGAAGATGAGATGTTTAAAAGACGAGTTTTCCAAAATCGAGTTATAGAAGACGAGATGTTGAAAGACGTATTGTAAAAGACGAAATTTCCGGGAACCGCCTCATACAAATAATAAATATTTAGCTTCGCTGCGCAGCCCAAAATCGTTTCCGAAACCACCAATAATGGTTGTATCATTTCACTAGTATTTTGCGTTATATTTTTCAACGATTTTTCTACTCTAATTGCTTTTGTATTTGACATTTCTTATGTAAATATATACATATTTGGTATCAAACGAATAAGAATTCTAAATTACATATAATTTTGAAATTTCTAGTTTTTTCATCAATATTATGCTGAGTTATTTAAATTTTTGGAGCGTTACGCGTTAAAAAAAACACAACAAAACTTGCTTATTTATTCTTGTACCAGACACATTTCCCATGTATTTAATATAAATTTAGCTTTAATTGATTAAGCATCTTTAATTACATAAATTCTTCAAATTTAAGGTCATTTCATTAATTTTCAGTGGAGTTATTAAAATTTAAAAAATGTATCATATTGTGTCCTCATTTTTTTCAGCAACCTAACTTGATTATCCACTCTAGTACAAGAGATTTTCTTTATGTATAAACTAATGTTTAACACCATTCGATTAAGCAGAATTGATTACATATACGGTTAAATTTTAAAATTTTATCATATATTAAAAAATGTATCATGTTGTGTCCCCGTTTTTTTCAGCAACCTAACTTGATTATCCACTCTAGTACAAGAGATTTTCTTTATGTATAAACTAATGTTTAACACCATTCGATTAAGCAGAATTGATTACATATATGGTTAAATTTTAAACCCATTCCTGCAATATTCGACTAAGTTATAACAATTTGAAAAAAAAGCGTTATGTCCGATTTTTACCAACTGACCAAGTTTGTATATGCACTTTTATGCAAAATATGTTTTTTTATTTATTACTTTTTATACATCAAACGATTAAGCACAACAAATTACATATACTTCTAAAATTTTAAGATAATTGGTTAAGGTTTGACGGAGTTATTTAAATTTTAATTAAAAACTACAAAATGAACGATCCGGCCATAATACCGGCGGCCTACGGCCGCCGGAATAACTTCTATTTAAAGCTAAAAAAAAATAAGTTATATGTACCAGGAACAATACCTAGGGATAAATTCGCAACCTATAAAAATATTTATCTTACGTTTTAGCAATAGTTATAGCCAGTTTTTTCTAGGTGGTTGAAGTTAATGACACGTGCCTTAAAATCGGCCACTATAAAAAAGTTTAAACCTCCACTGATTTTTAAGTGTAACAGAAATTTTGAAATTTTGCACTGGAATAACAAAAATAGCTGTCTTTTCATTTTTACACTAAATCCTGGCTCGATTGGAAGAGCCAGAAAAAACTTTTTAAAAAAAATTTAAAAAAAGGTGGCCCAAAGTTGTCGAGTTTCCGTTATTTTGAAGTATTCTTTTACAAAACTGTTAGCAAAATGTTTGTGAAAGTTATATTTTTGTAAACTGGGCTTCCAAATTAAATTTAAAAAGTCTGATCTTCCAAAAGTCCCAATTCTTATAGATATGGAAGGTTAATGACAGATCTTAATGTTAATAATGTTTCTGCCCTCAAACATGCTCCAAAACTCCGGAAATTTATATTGAGAAGAGCTCTGGAGCTTTATTGATAGAATTAGTACAAAAATAGAGCGGAGCTCCAAAAGTTTTGCTGGATTAAGATGTTAAAAAAGAGGCATAGAAAGCTTGACATTCACAGTCTTAGTGTCGATATTAAGTTTAATTTCAAGAATTTAATTTAAGAGTTTTTAATTTAAAAATTTGATAATTTATAAGTTTCAAAGATTTAATTTCAAAAGCTAATAATATACAAATTTAGATTTGTCATTCTCATTTCTAGTTTAATACGATAATTTCAGAATCAATGTGCAATGTGTATTTTGGAATTTTAATACTATTAATTCCTCTTATTAAACTGTTCCTAAACAATGTACTACATTAATAGGATATTGGATTTTATGCAAAAAAAAACTTGTTTCTTGTCATTATAATTTTATATTGATCTTTGTATAAAAATATAAATTTGAAAAAAAAATTTATAATTAAAAAAATTAATATTAAAACCAATTAAAATATGTAAAATGTTATTTTGGATTATTTGGACCTAGTGAAACCTTTGTTTGGTTTATTTGTTCGCACTTGGCAGGCGCTGACGCGGCGAATTTGGATTATTTGTTCGCATTTAGGAACAAATAATCCAGGAGGCGCTGGATTATTTGGACCTTGGATTATTTGTTCGCACACTCAAGCCAAGGGGTCTGAAAGGTCTCTAATTTTTTTTTGCTCTGATCCAGGCTTTCCAATGTGTGCTAATGTAATTTTTAACTAAGAAAACATGTTTTTTTTAGCGCCAAAAACATTAGATAATAGGTTATTAGGCCAAAAACAGTGTATTATACAGCTTTATCTACGTTTATCCATGCTTTTTTAAAGTTTTCAAAAATTAAGGGGGGTTACGCCTCCCCCCCCCAACATTCAGGGGGGAGCGGAACCCCCTCCCCCTGAAATTTTTTTTTGCACTACAATCCAACACCCCCCCCCCAAAAAAACGAAACTCGGGGTTCGTCCCTGCCTCATAACAAGCCATAAATCTGATTTTAAAACCATTGGCCAGTTTTTTAGTATTTAAGAATATTTTATCCATATTTTCAATTATTTTACTAAGTATAAAAAACAAGTTTAAAAAAAAACTGACCACCAATTCCAAATCTTCCAAACTGGATGACATATTAGCGGAGGCGCGAAGGAATTTTTCTCTGGCTAGTTCCTTGCGCAGGGCGTATTTGGGGTTTGACTCCTGGCACAGATTGCACAAGCGTTTTGTCGGTATTTTCAAAGGGGAATTGACCTGAAATGTAAACAAAAACTAAAACCTTGTTCACGTTTTTATTTAATTTTATATTTTATGAGTGCTTTTGACATAGTAGGGAGGAACATAGGTTGGCAGAGGGAAGGGGTGGGGTTTTTATACTAAAAACACTGAAAATAGGGTATTTGAGGTATACCCCAAAAAAATTTTTGGACACCCCCGACACCCGCCCTCAAAGTTTGGGGGTCGGGTATACCACCTCCTCCGAAATCCGGGAGGTTGCCCACCTATGGGGGGAGTAGTTTTAGTGTAAGACTCACTCCCTGCTCAAAATTTTGAACTCACCACTGAACAAATTTTTTTTATTTTCCAATTTTTTTATTTGGGGCGCCCCCACCCCTCCCCCCCCAAAAATGGTCGCCAGATAGTAAAATTTGGGGGTTTTCAGAGGCTAAAAATTCAAAGTTTTCTAGCACCTCGCTAATCGCTTGGCGCCAAACTATAAAATAATTTTAGTACCCCAATTGAAAAAAATTGAACAACAACAACAACAACACAAAAAAATAAATAAACAAAATAATATTTTTCCCAAATATCATAATCTCATAAACTTGATAACTAACTATAACTATATCATAAATTATAACGAATAGGACGAAATATAAAAATTAAAATATGTGTGCGAGCATGTGTCCAATGCAGTAGCATGCCCAGGGGGGTGGGAGGGGGGTGGAAGGGGGGGGGGGAGCGGCCGCCCTTCCAAAATTCGGCAAAGCCGTATTTTTTTGTAAGGGGGTACCCTTATGTTTTTTAAATGATTTGTTTGCAATAAAAATATTTGTTTGCATATTAATTATTAAATATTTCTTTGCAATAAAAATATTGCAAAAAATATAAAACTGACTGAGCAAGTAAAAAATGAATGTTTTAGAGTGATTCAATTGTTTAACAGTGTGCAAGCATGTGTCCAATATGCAGTGGCGTGCCCAGGGGGAGGGCGGGGGGGAGGGCGGCCGCCCCCACCCCCAAAATCCGGCGAAGCCGTATTTTTTTGTAAAGGGGTACCCTTAAGTTTTCTAAATTTTGGGAGAGAAAAATTTTTTTCTTTAATATTAATGAAGAAACTTTTCAAAAGCAAAAACACAACAAACACAACAATATTGAAGAATACAACTGAACCAAAATGGAATTGGGAAAAAGCAAAACAAAACAGCTTGCACATCGTAAAAGAAGAAGTCCATGAAAGCTGATTTTACCATGGATTTACATAATATTAAAAATTATGGTAGATTACGGAAGAAATTGGTCAGTGTTGGTGTCATTGTCGGTGGAATTTACAGTTTGCCTTTCAGAGGGCAAACTGGAAAGTACACCGACACCGACCACCGACACCGACCAAAAATCTACCGTAATCTACCCTACGACTTTATCTTATGCAATTCAAACTCATGAACTCATCGTAAATAGACCAACGAGATGTTTAAAAGACGAGTTTTCCAAAGACAAGTTGTAGAAGAGGAGATGTTGAAAGATGTATTGAAAAAGACAAAATTTCTGGGAACCCAAATTTTTTGTTTCTTCTTTCGAAAAGACCTGTTTGTTCTGTTATTTTTTCATTCTTGTTTAAAAGACGAGTTTTCTGAAGACAAGTTGTTGAAGAGGAGATGTTGAAAGATGTATTGAAAAAGACAAAATTTAAAAAGACAAAAAAGACGAACCCAAATTTTTTCGTTTCTTCTTTCGAAAAGACGTGTTTGTTCTGCTCTTCTTTTGTTGTTGTTTCGCTGTTCTGTTCTTCTTTTGTTCATTCCAATGATGTGTTAATATATGTGTCAAATGGTACAAGTTCCATACGTGTACCAAAATTCGATTTGACCGATTTAACAATAAATACAAGTTGTAAAACATTTTTATAGCCTAAATAAAACACGTAGACCTTAATTTTGTGGTTATTTTTTGTATTTGAGCCTCTGAAAAAAGTTATGAGCCAATTTCTACCCAAAAAATAGCCTTTTTCAGCATGTGCAATTCAGGATGTTAAGAAAAAATTTTCTAATCCAACAAACTAAATTAAAAACTATGTTTTAACAATGCTAAAAGTCTGAAGAACTCAAAAATTTTTAAAAAAAATGAAAATTCGAAAGTCAAATGGACCACCAAAAACATGGACAAGAAATTTTGTTTGACTTTAAACGCTAATTTAAACTTAGTTTTTCACCGTTTTATTGTTCCTAAGACTAAGAAAAACCTAAAAATTAAACAAAATTTTAATATAATTGATTTTTACCAAAATAAATTGTTTTTCAAAAATTTTAATTTTTTCACAACTAAATTTTAGTGGGTATTTGAACGGTTACTATGAAAAATTAATAGTTACCATGAAAAAAATAAAAGTATATTTGTAAATACCAGACACTTGGTAATACGAAAAAAATAATATTAATTTGATTAAAGGCTTAATAAAAAAATTTTCTCAATAACATAAATTGTACATGCCAAAAATGGGCAATTTTTGGGTACAAATTGGCTCACTTTTTTTCAAAGGCTCAAATACAAAAAATAACCACAAAATTGAGGTCTACGCATTCAATTTATGCTATAAAGATGTTTAACAATTTGTAATTATTTTTAAATCGGTCAAATTGAATTTTGGTACACGTATGGAACTTGCACCGTGTCAAATGGATTATAGGTAAAAATCATATTTTTGAAATCATATACTAATTCCGGAATCCGCAAAACGTCCACAGATTGTTCGCAGAATTCCAAATCCCCTGTTTTTGTATCAACAAACGCACAAATAAAAAAATATTCAAAAATATTTTATGCTTTTTATATTGATTTTTTTGCTGCATGTCGCTAATAAATGCATAAAACTGTTTGTATTATTATTATTAGCAAAACTAATAGTTTCATAACTTGTATTAGCAACTAATACGGACAGGGTTGAAGAAGAAGTAAAATGGCAAGGCCATCACCGATTGCCTGGAAAGTTGGAGCTAAGTACGTCAATGTATTTAAACTTAATAACAATATTATAATTTTGCAGTGATGGCGTCAAAATGGATCAAAAATTGCGCCATAGTTTTTGGGTACTTTTTCATTTTTGGGCGAGGGTAGGCAATAAAACGGGCAGGGGCAAATCCTCTAATAAAACGGCGGGAGGTATTTCCACACCGTGCACAGGTCTGGGTACTATTTAACATTTTCTGTCCGGATTTTTGACAACCTAAAAAATAAAATTTCGTTAAATCTTGAATAACTCTAAAACAAAACGTATTTTGTTAGATAAAAAGATAAATAGGTACTATAGGTAAGTACCTCGGAATTTAATGGCTCTATTATTATTCCGAGGAGTGGGAATTTTCTGACCGTTCAGAGGTCCATGGTATCTAAAAGTCTATAAAAACCTATTTAAAACCTCATCAAACTATCGTAAAAAATGGTATGTTTATAGCATCAACATCTATTACATCTGACTTTAAAAAATTAAATGAAAATATTGTTTTAAAACCGGTTCCTTTATCAGAGGCAACTTGTGCACTGCCCCTTGGGGTTTTATTGGGAGGCAATTTCAAAATGGGGGACAGGGGGGCAAGCAAGGGAGAAAGAAAAAAAAGGAGTAAAAGAAAAAAAAAGTAAAAGCGAAATTTAAGTAAAAATAAGTCTAAAATGGCTTACAATGCATTTAACAAAGCTAAAAATTGCAAAAATTTTGCGATGATGGCGTCATAATAGGTCAAAATGGCGTCCTAATTTGGGAGGGGGCACAGCCATTAATATTGTCATGGGCATTTTCAGACTTGCACAGGTCTGCAGAGGCATCACAATAAACGACATAGACTAATTTAAGTAAATTAAGCCTTTAACAAAAATCAATTTCTCATTCTTTGTGCATCCATAATTTAATGATAAATGTTTTTGATCTCGGGTCCACACCCGATAGGATGTTAACAATTGTTCAGGAGGGGGCGAGTTGCTAGAGTTGCGAGGGAGATTAGAACTTAAAACCCAATGGCTTTTCAGGAGGAGTGTCGACTTTGGCGGCTGATTACAAATAAGGATGTTGTTTGATTTTTGAGCGAAATTGTGTAAAATCCTTAATTTGGGTGTTTTTAGGTTTAATATATAATTTTATAGAACAAAAAAAGCTTTAATTTGTGTGTAAAAAAATTGTTTAAGCTATGTATAATTGTAAAGCACTCATATAAATCAGTTTTATCTCTTCGGTCTTTTAATCTCTCTAAACCTAGGTAATTCAATCTAGGATGAGAGAAACCAAAACAACCTTCCCCTACCCCTTTTTCACCTATGTTTGTATATTTTACTTTAGATACAGGGGAGAAGAGATCGCGCGGGATGAATACGTGCAGCCCAAATTGACGCTGGGCTTTGACGCCAAATGGGACTGCTGGGCGGGATACGACCCAGCCGAACACATGAAGATCATAGAAGAGTTTAAACATTTGGAGGAAACCAGAAAAGTAGGTTTCCTAGTTTTCTGATGCATATTATTACGCTTGGTTTATTTCAGAGTTTGGTTTTTTTATGCATATCCTCACCATAGGTATAAGCATAAATGAACAAGGAGAGGGTAGGGGGGGGGTCCACCCCCCAGCCTCGAAATTTTGGCGGCTTCCCCTCAGGAAAAAATCCACGGGGTACCCCTCCCCTAAATTTTCGAATTTTTTATGCCTGATTCCCCTCTAGATTTTGAAATCCGACCCCCCCCCCTCCCCTCTCGAGAAAATTTTAAGTACTTTTTTTTATACTAAATTTTCTTCCAAAAACGTGAATTTTTAACACAAATTCATGTTTTTACACCCTTTTTATACCTAAATATCGCTTTTTATTCAATAAAATGTAGTATTATCTTATGAAAAACTTTTATTAAACGTTTAATGGTTTAAAACTATTTTGTTTCGGAAATTGGACCCTACCTGACCCCCCTCTAGGTTTTAAAATCTTCCACCCCAGGTCGACCCCATTAGAAAGCTAGGGGGTTCAACCCCCCTAGGACCCCCTCCTAGATTTTGAAATGTCATTTACCTGGGGTAAACACCCCCTAGTTTTTTGACAGTGTTCATCTATGGGTATAAGGCGTGAGCACAGTGCCGGCAGCTAAAAGGGATGGTTGGTTGGTAACCAGAGGTAAATCACAATTTAAAGTGTGGAGGGGGTTTGATTCATAACTGAGCAGAGAACAGGAGGGGGAGATTAGGGAATTATACCCACTGCTCGCTCCTTGTCAAAATTGGCAAGATACGACTCAGCCCAACCCAAGAATATTATTGCAGAGTTTAAGTATTTCGAGAAAACAAAAAAGTTTTCTGATGCATATTAAATTTAATTAAAACACTTCTCTCATCATCGTACAATTTTCATTTGTTTGACGAATCACAGCTAAAATTAACCTGTTTGTTATAAGTCATTGATTGTTAACTAGCGCTAGGTCCACCAACGCTTTAACAGACCTGTGCACTGCCCCCTGGGGGGTTTAAATGGGGGGGTGCACGGGGGGCAACTTTTTTTGAAACAGGGGGGGCAAGCTGGAGGGAAGGAAAAAAAGAGAAAAAAAGAAGGGAAAACAGAAAAAAAGGACAAAAAAAGCGAAAATAAGGTAAAAATACTTCTAAATGGCTTAAAATACTTGAAATAGGCTAAAAACTGCAAAAAATTCCGATGATGGCGCTCATAGGTCAAAAAAAAGGTCGTCATAATTTTTACTTTTTCATTTTTTGCAGGGGGGGGGGCAATAAAATGGGGGGCAAATCTTCCAATAAAACGGGGGGCATTTCCAGACCGTGCACAGGTCTGCTTTAACACTGTCTAAAAAATTATACTTTTCATAAAAAATTAACAAAATTCTTTGAAAGAGAGAGCGGAAAATCTTTACGTTTACGTCTTTTCTTAACGCGCAGAGACTAATAAGGACTTAATGTTTCGCAGTGTAAAATTGCATAATTGGATAGACTTAACCCAAATTACTTAGCTCAAAGGTGCGGTACCAAGAAGTCAAACTTTTTGTTTTCGATTTTGATGATTTTTTTAGTGAAAACGCTATCCTTGCATCAAATAGGCCACAAAAATTTTTTCGCTAAAATATCCTTATGGGTTCAGTTGATGATCCCCCAAAAATCGCGTTTTTTCGAAATTCTGAACTTGAAAGATTTCTCAGTGACTATAAACTTTTTTTAAGTTATAAAAGTTTTACTGAAAGAAAGCGGCTACTTTCTACTTTAATTCGATACCTTGATTGTTAAGATTGGTGCAGTATTCGTCGAGATATTGCGTTTTCCGTTCAAAAACACTCGATTTTTTCGTTAAAAACACCAAAAATTGCAGTAATTTGATTAAGTTTGCCCAATATTTTTGCCTGCACTTCGTATTTTAAGCGAAAAAAATCGCAGGTTTTTTGTACGAAAAACGCAATATCAGACGTGTGCACTCATGGCGTAGCCAGGATTTTGGAAAGGGGGAGTCCAACCCTGAACAAAATTTCCGGAAGAGGGGGGGGGTGTCCAAATCCTAAACGTTAGAAAAGGGCTAAAAAAATTTTTCGCACTTTGCGCGACCAAAACTCGATTTTTATCCTGTTCATATAAAAATTATTCAAGTGGTATCTTTTGTAACCTAAAATTTTAAGATAAATTTAGGCGTGTCAGCACTTTTAAAATTTTTTGGGAGGGTAAGAGGAGCCGGTCCCACATGGTAATGGGTGTTTTTTACTGATGGGCAAAACTGCGGAATCCCCAGAACATTGGAACTGGAATTAAGATTTTCTAAATTCCAAATTTCGCCCGGAAGATCCGTAATCCAAAACCGAAACTGCCTATAAAACTGTAAAACCCCCAGAACACTGGAATGGAAATTGAAATTTTTTAAAAAACCAGAACAAGAACTGGAACCAGAACTCCAAATTTTGCCTGGAACCGGAACATCCGGAACCCAGAACCGGGACTGCCCATGACTAGTGTTTTTAAATAAAAAGCATAGCTTTTGAGCTAAAACCAACTTTCTGGGGGACTTCCGAACACTCAGTGGAAACATATCCAGACAAACCAAATGTATAGCCTTTGGAATAGAGTTTCCTATAAGATCAACTGTTTTGCCACCTGAGGATCTAATTTTCACACATGAAGAACGATACAAGTTGCCTGAAGTCCACGGTGGAGGTTATTCTCATGAAAAAAGAAGGATAAATCCAATCCATGTACGGTATACAACTTTTTAGTTTATTATTCAACATTTTTAATATTATTAAACTAGTTCAAATGTTTTTTTATTTTTTATATTTAAAACATTTTATCATTTTGAAACAAATTAAATCAAGAGAAAATAAATGTTTTATGCAAGAAATGAAATTTTAATGCTGTTTTAAAAAGTGTTGGAATAAAAGTTAATTATTTATTGTTTTGTGAGTTAACAGACACCAAGAATACTTGTGTTGTCTTTTTTTCATCAGGGGTGGTATGCTGAAGATTTAATCCGACTTAAAATTAATCTGAGATCAGCGATTGTCGAGACACAGTAAACATACTAACAGAATTGATTGAATAATCTAGGTTAACAAAGTTAATAGACTTAATCTTAAATTAAATCTTCATTAATTCGAGATCAGCGGGAAAAACCCACAAATTTTTAATCCACCTCTGGAGGTGGTTTAAAAATTTGCATAAATTAACAATTTAATCTAGAGTTAGTGAGGATTTAATCTGATATTAGGTTTAATCTCAGATTAAATTCGTTAAACTAGATTATCTAATCAGTACCGCTAGTATGTTTACTGTGTATCGACAATTGGATTAACTTTAAGTCAGATTAAACCTTCAGCATACTGTCCCAGAGCTCTTAATATATAAAAAAGTTTTTTTTTTAATTTTAATGTTAATTTAATAAATTTGATATATAAATTTTTATAATAGTTCACTCTATAGGATTTAGCTAGGATTTTAGAAAGGTAGGAAGTTGCCATCCATACAATTTTTTTAACAGGGTTGTAGTGAGTTTTCCATAAAATTTCTTCTTACTGTAAAAAATTTCTTCTCTATGAACCACCAAATTTTTACTTCCACTGACCTAAAGGGGAAAAGATACATTTCCAGATCACTTCCAGACCCTGAACAGGTCTGTTATCCATGTAATAAAATATTTTGAAGAATTTTAATATAAAATTTAGCTATCATTGTGTTAAACAGAGGTACCCATATTTTGGGTTGGATCTGATTTTTCTTTCTCAACATGTGAAAAGAAGGATGTCTGATGCTCATTGGAATCACATGAAAGAACAGTTTAACTATTAAATCAACAAAAAATTGATGCTGCAAACATCACCAGTTCAGTATGTCATATATCATTACTTTGTGCATTTGGCTCTTGACCTTGAGCAGTAAAAATTGGAGTTCAAAACTTTAAAACCTGGAACTGTACTTGTCTTTAAAAGTATTTTTTATTTTAGTAAATTGTTTCAAACTGCTGTGTAAAATCTTGTTTTAAGAATTAGGGTATATGAGATTTCTGTTGTGTGTTGTCTATATTAGTATATAATGCATCTATGCATGCAATGGTCTTTCAAAAACTGTTTAATTTTAAACAGAAAAAAAAACTAAAAACCAGGCATAATTAACCTTGTGTGTTATTCTAGTCCACCATAATTAAGAAACTGCAATCTAACTTCCATTAACATATCAATATTTGTTATCAATATGGGGTAATAATTTGATAAAACTTGTGTCTATAGGAGGAAGAGGTCAAAATTGAGGAAGAGGTCAATGGGCATAAGAAGGAGGTTTTTTTATGATATAAAGACCTTAATCACAACCAGCCTCCTTTTTTTAACTATATTGTGCTTAACACAAGTTAAATATATACACTGTTAAAAGACCAAAAAATAAACAAAAAATGTACAAATATATAACATAAAAGTAATGGAAAAATATTTAGCTCAATATATTGCTTAACTGCAATTTCGTATTTAAAGGTGTGGAGTCAAACTTTTTGTCTTCAATTTTGATATTTTTTGTGAAAACCTTACCCCTGCCCCTAATAAATACATCGTAGTTAAACCCCTCATCTTTTCATATAACATGTAAGTATAGCCAGAATCCAGCGCGGTAATTATTAAAAAACCGCACATCACCGTTTAATTACAGTAAATATCGTGTTGGGTGCCGGATATACTTATATGATGAGCGGTTTAACTAGGAGGCGTCAATAGCCCACAAAAATTTTTTCAACAAAATATCTGCAGTGAGTCAGGAATAAATGACCCCTTAAAAATGGCATTTTTAGAGAATCTATAGGTGAAAAATTTCTGAATGGGTATAACGATTCACATTACAAATTAGGCACTTAAAAAAGCGGCTACTTTTTACTTGATTGTTAAAATTGGTGCAGTATTTGTCAAAATATTGCGTTTACAAAAAAACCCCGATTTTTTGTTGAAAACACCAAATTTAAGAAGTTTGCCCAACCTTTTTTTCTTCACTTCCTATTTTTAGCAAAAAAATCAAAGGTTTTTGTATGAGAAACGTAATATTTCAACAAATACTGTACCAATTTTAATGATCAAGGTATCAAATTAAAGTAAAAAGTAGCCACTTTCTTTGAGTGCATAACTTGTAGCTTAAATTGTTATACCCATTGAGCAATCTTTCCTGTACAGAATTGTTGAATAACGCCATTTTTGGGGGGTCAGTACTCCTGAACCACTGGAGATATTTTGTTAAAAACATTTATGTGGGCTATTGGGAGCAGGGGTAAGGTTTTCACAAAAAATATCAAAATTTGAAGACAAAAAGTTTGACTCCACACTGCACCTTTAATTAAGAAACCATCAAACTGTGGCAAAACCTCATTAGGGTGCATCCTGATTAACCCCTCTAATTGTACACTGTTCTTTTCACTCTAGATAAACACTTTCATATTAATATATAACCCAGCATAGATTAGAACATTTGAAAGTCCCAATTTAGGACAAGTCTCACAAATAAGAAGAAATTATGTGTATAAAAATTTTTTAGCTAAATTTTTTGAATAATTTGCCATATAAATTTTTTTGTTTATTTTTAATTATGTATGAATGATATTTTAGTCAATATAATGTAAAATGAATGAATATAATAAAGATATGTTTAAATAAAAAATATAGAATTTGTTAAATTTCATTGTTATTGTTTGGTAAAATTAATTGATAGTTTAAAATAAAAAAATTTATGATTTTTTTCAAATTCAGCACATTATGTTTATACATAAAGCCAAGAAAATATGATTGCAGCTTTAGCTTTAGCTTTAGCAGCACTGAGAGAAAACAGCTATAGAAGATTTATTGAAAAATCAGATGACAAGTTCTAATCAAAATTTGATTTCTTTTAAGCCTACTCAAAAAACTTTTTTACAAAAACTATACAACTGGTTTTACACACTAACTGATAATGACTTATTTTCAGAAGCGATTTATTACTGATTAATTAAACTAAACCTTACTCTATTTTGCAAAAAAAATAGCACTTCAACTTTAAATTTAAACTTCTTGCTTAAATTCAAAAATAATACAACTAAAGTTTTTAGTCTATTTTTAAAAAAATACCACAACTTGAAAATTTCAAGTTGAAATTTATAGTTCTTCTTAAATTAAAACAAATCCTGGTTTAAAATTTCAAAATTAATTTTTTAATGAATACTGGGGTTTGGTAAAAAGTATTGAGTTATTGGGTAAGATTTAGTCTACAAAAAGTACTCGGTGGAATCTTCTTACATTCTGATTAGCAGAGTGAAAACCAGACAAAAAAAAGTAAAATAAATCGCAAAAATGTAAAAGTATAATTCCTATGACTAACTCACGCTTGGCTAACGTTAAATTTTTAACCAAATTTGAACATGCGATTTTGATAGCCTAAGGCCGTTTACTCAATTGCTAATCATTATTCATTATCAATTACTGCCACAGTATTATTATTATTATAACTATATTTTTGTCAAATAATTGGCAGAGCTATTTATAAAAGCAGTAAAACCTGTTTTTGTTCCAATATGACTGTACTTTTCTAAATCTGTTCTTAGTCCTATTATCAAGTAGTCCATAATCTGTGGGACCTGCACATCAAAATTTAATTTGCAGCAAAGGTGGTCCGTATCGGCAAGCACTAAAAGACACCTACCACACCTACTACACCTACTACACCGACCGACCTAAGCTACCTAAGCAAAACCTCAAAATCAAACAAAACATTAAATTTAGCTTGATTTTAAGGTTTTGCTTAGGTTGCTTAGGGAAATTTTTAATAACAAGAGGACTTTCACCCCTCGGCCGGTCCATCGGTGTAGTAGGTGTAGTAGGTGTGGTAGGTGTCTTTTAGTGGCAAACTGGAAAGTACACCGACACCGTCCACCAACACCGACCAAATTCTACCGTAATTTTATTTGAATTTTTAGGTTTTGCTTAGGCTTAGAAATAATAATTTGCAGCAAAGGTGGTCGGTGTCGGTGGACGGTGTCGGTGTACTTTCCAGTTTGCCCTTTTAGTGCTTGCCTCGGTATCGGTGAACGGTGTCGGTGTACTTTCCAGTTTGCCTTTCAGAGGCAGTTAGTAATCCGAGGCGCAAGGCGCGCAAGTATTTTTAGGCGCGGGTGTAAATTGTAAAACACACGATGGTCTTTTTTCTGTTCTCCACCAACACCATTTTTTTAGTTTTATTTAAATTTGCATACAACAAAGTGACAAAACTTTATCCTCGCGTTTTTGTATATTTTGTAATAAAATAGAATCAAAATATGAGTAATTTTAAACGGCTAACTCGGTTTTACTTGACTTTTTTCACTCGACTTTTATTTTTAAGGTTAAAGGAGCACTGTCACAAATCAAATTCCTATAACGCCCGAACCGGACTGCTCCTTTAATACTCAACCGATTCAGCTGAAATTTAAAAATGTTGTAGCCTTGTAGTGGAGCACTCTAAATACCAAAGTTGAGTTAGGTAGGTTTGGTATTAAAGGAGCAGTCCGGTTCGGGCGTTATAGGAATTTGATTTGTGACAGTGCTCCTTTAAGCTTACGCGTTACTAAGCCTAAGCAAAGCCTAAAAAAGAACCTAAACTTTTTGGCGCAGCTATTTATTAAAGTTTTGGTTGTTTTTATGGCTTCGCTTAGGCTTAGGAACGCATATGCTTAAAAAAAGCAATATGGGTATTTTGCGTTTCTGGGATTTTAACCCCTCCCCCCAATTTGTGTTTAACTCCCCCCACTCTGGACCAACTTGCCCATGTATGGTTTATGGATGTTCTTTATGTTTATTTTCTTGATTCAAAGACCGCTGTAAATTCGCAGAAGAGATTCCGTTCCGTGTCCGTGCTCCTTGGTGTTAAAGTCCGCGTCCGCTTAGCAATCAACAGTGAGTTTACCAATAAGCAGAGGTGGCGCAGAATCACTTCTGTGGATATGTAATAGAATGAATCCCAATGGGTTAATTTATAATAGATAGATAAAATGGATTGATTAAAATAGTCACCAAAGCTAAGAAGTCTTTACTGGGTTAATAACTTCAAAATCTAGAGGTGGAGGGGCTCCTAGTCCTAGGTTTGTCCAACTTCCCCCCTCCCAACTTTCTAGTGGAATTCGACTTGAGATGGAAAATTTTAAAACCTTAAGGGAGGTGGGGTTCAATGTCCAAAGAAAATACTTTTTGAGCATTAAAGGTTTAATAATTGTTTTTTTATAATATAATACTGCATTTTCACGAATGAAATTCGCTAATCAGATAAAACAAGTTGTAAAAATACGATTTTTTTTTGTTAAATATTTACGTGTTTAGAAAAAACTTAAAATAAAAATAGTACTTTATATTTTCGCGAGGATGGATGGGGGAATTTCAAATTCTGGGGATTCTGAGACCGTGCTCACTTATGGTAATAATTAATAACCAATTTTGGTTTGCTAGAGTTTTAAAGTTCTGTTTTGTTCACATTTTTCTTGCGTTTAAAATTATGTTTAATATTTTGATTCTATTTTATTTTGAGTTAAGTTAATTCGTCCGAATTCTACCTTAACACCTCTTGTTTGTTGGGTTTTAATTTTATGTGCACCAGGGAAGTAGTCGGAGTTTCATTTGGGGGGGGGGGGGCGGATTGTAGTACAAAAAAAAATTTTAATAATAATTACATAAGTTTATTATATTGCCGATTCCAATGTTTGCACTTATAGTAATTATTGAATTGCAATGATATGCTCACTTTTAAGACTCCATATCATTTTTTGTAAGATAATATACAAAAATAGTTGTTCTTTCAGTTGTGAGAACTAAAAACATAGCCTTATTAAAATTTTCCATTCAAGACTTATAGGTACGGTAGGATTTCAAATTTGATTTTGGTGTATATTTTCCCTCCTTTTTTTACACCACACCAAACTTGTGCCTTTTGCGAATTTCGAGGCGTACGCCTAAAAATACTTGCGCGCCTTGCGCCTCGGATTACTAACTGCCTGATTTCGGCAAACTCTGATTCACTCGACAAAGTTTCACTCGATTGCTTGGTTGGAGCTACTCTGCTTGACTGACTTGTGGGCACATTCAGCATGGACAACGCACAAATTTGTTTGAACAAATTTGCGTGAAGTTTGTTTGTACTGCGCTGTGCAGGGACGATTATAAAATTGTTTTTTTGTGTTTATCTTTAAAAAAACTGTATAAAATTTTTTAATGAATATATTGCACTGCTTTAATTGTGCAGTGGGAATTTAATTTTTCATTTTTTTAGTTTTAATTATGTTATTTTATATTAGGCTTTTTATTTATTTTTTTAAGTGAGTTGCCAATGTAATTCTTAAGTATACATACCATACCAAAATGCAAAAATTCATTTAAATACGTTTTTTTCAAAAATATTTTTGACCTATATTCCTTATTGTTTTATTTTTAAAGCTTTTAACCGTAAATAAACATTCAATCGAATGGATTTCTCTCCCAAGAAAATTAATAAATAAATATAATACCCAATATGTGTTTACATTTAATAGTTTGTTGCGGTATTTAAAAAATTTTCTTGCGCTTTGCTCCGCTCAGCGCTTAACATTTAAATACTTTTTAAGACTTTAAAGTGTTGTTTCTAATGAATTTTAAAGACAATTTTTGAAAATTTTTTGTGCTGTCCCACGATTTTTAGTTTTAACCTATAATTTTTCAAGTTTAACTTGAACAAACAATGCAAATAAAAGCAAAAAGAATCACTTAGCTCAAAGCGCAAAAAAATTTTTCCCTTTTTTAATGTCTTTTTTACCGTATTTTGAAAATTTGGAGTACAACCACATACAACCCCCCCTTTCGAAAAATTTGTATGGAGTACAACCCCCCTTTTGGAAATCCTGGGTATGCCTCTGACTAGGAGCATAGGTGGGCAGCCTCTTAGATATTAAAGGGAAGGGGTATGCCCCACCCCCCAAATTTTAGAGGGGTGTCCCAAAAATTTTTTTTGGGGTATACCTCAAATACCCCATTTGTAGCACTGGTATCCCACAAATTTTAGGGCAGGGAGTGTCCAGGGTACCTCCAAATTTTAAGGGGGGTGTCGGCTATAATCAGAACTTTTTTTGGGGGTTATAACCATAAGTGGGCAGCCTCCCGGATTTTGGGGGGTATACCCGACCCCTGAAATTTGGGGGGGGGTTGTCACAAAATTTTTTTTGGGGTATACCTTAAAAACCCCATTTTTAGTGTTTTTAATACTGGGACCTCGCCAAACTTTAGGGGGGTGTCCGGGGTACCCCCAAATTTGGGGGGGGGGTGTTGGCTATAATCAGGATTTTTAAGGGCTGTAACCCTCCGCCCCTATGTTTTTTGGCAGTACCCCCGCTAAGTTTGAGTTTTACTCTATTGATTTTCAAACGTTTGTCCAGTTGGTATTGGGTTTTACCCCTACGCTTAGTGTTTAAGTTACAAGGAGTGTTTCTAAAAGTCCAAAACCACTTATAAATATAAAGCCTAATAACTACTACAAACAGTAAAAGTAAATTCTCTGCAGCTTTATGCCACCTATTTTTAGCAAAAAATTGTTGAAAATCATGTAATGCGTTTTTTGCTATTAAGTTGGTAGGGTATTGTTTGTACTGTTTGCAATATACATGGCTGCGCCAAGGATTTTGTAACAGGAAGGAGGAGGAGGTGGCATACAGGGAAACTTTTTTTTGTGTCACAAAAAATGTATCATTTATTCAGTGCTTGTTTAAAAATGACAGTTGGAATGCTCCTCTTGTTTCCCACACTTGGGTACATAGGTATATGTTTTGTTTGTTTTTTTTTGGGGGGGGGACAGAGGGGTCCAACTCCCCCCCCCCCGTAGAGCCAAAATTTTGGTCTCCCTCCCTCCCCCCAAAGCTCGAGACTGACACGGCCTGACCCACCCCCTTGCAAGGCTAAGCCCCCTCCCCCCTCCCGGCCAATTTAGAAGTATATTTTTTTTATTTACTGTCAAAAACACGGTTTTTTTAGTTTAAAACAGTGTTTAAATACACTTTTTAGGCCTGCAGTGTTTCCAGGTTGGGGTTTTTCTCCCTAACTTTAGGGTTTTTTTCCGACCGATTAAGTTTTTTTTTAAAAAAACCCCATAGGGTTTTTTGGGGTTTTTTTTCTGGAGATGGGTTTTTTTAGGGTTTTTTTTCAGTTTGAAGAAAATTTTTTAAACATCCAGCCTTTTTTAAACAGCCTTAAATTCACAAATTTTTGTTTAAAAAATGGTAGTGGATTAATACATATAACTTCCGCTGGTTGATTTAAACTGTTAATTTGTTGATGATATATTTTTAATTTTTAAGGTACAAGTTATGATGTTATGTTATGTTACATGTTATGATGTATTACTAGAAAATAAAATCTTGAATCTTGAAAGTTCCATATGTGTACCAAAATTCAATTTGACTGATCTAACAGTGAATACAAGTTTTAAAACATTTTTATAGTCTAAATAGAACCCGTAGACCTCATTTTTGTGGTTATTTTTGAGATGTAAGCCATCGATAAAAAGTTATGGGTGAATTCATGCACAAAAAATGGCCTTTTTTAGCATGTGCATATTATGGTGTTAAGAAAAAAATTTTGTAAACCAACAAACTAAATTAAAAACTATGTTTTAACAATGCTAAAAGTCTGAAAAACTCAAAACTTTTTAAAAAAATTGAAAATTCGAATGTCACATGGACCACCAGAAACATGTACAAGAAAATTTGTTTGACTTTAAACGCTGATTTAAGCTTAGTTTTTCACCGATTTATTGTTCCTAAGCCTAAGCAAAACCTAAAAATTAAACAAAACTGTAATATAATTGATTTTTATTAAAATAAGTTGTTTTTAAAAAATTTTAATTTTTTCACAACAAAAATTTAGTGGGTTTTTCAATGGTTACTATAAAAAATTGGTAGTTACCATGAAAAAATAAAAGTATATTTGTAACTGCCAGACACTTGGTTATACGAAAAAAAATAATAAAAATTTGATTAAATGCTTAATAAAATGTTTTTTCTTAATAAGCATAAATTATACATGCCAAAAAAGGGCAATTTTTGGATACAAATCGGCTCACAACTTTTTTTTCAGAGGTTCAAAACCAAAAAATAACCACAAAAATGAGGTCTACGTGTTCAATTTATGCTGTAAAAATGTTTTACAATTTGTAATTACTTTTGAATCGGTCAAATTGAATTTTGTACCTTGTACCAATTTTTGGAACTTGTACCAATTTTTAATATTTATTATATTTTTTTAGCAACTTAATCATATAGATAAACAGGGTCACTATAGCTAGGGGGGTGTTTACACGAGGTAAATGACATTACAAAATCTACAGCCATATTTACAAAACCGGTGAAGCCTCGCCGGCGTGATGTTGTCCTTTGCCAGTAACCAGAGTTTTGTTCAACCCTGGTTGGCTCCATCCGGCACGCTCTTTGCCTTGCTTACCCTCTCTTCCCACTTTTGGAGGAGATCAGCAACCGCTGCGAGGTTCGCATTTTTTAAGAGGTGAGGGGAGGGGTTGATTTCAAAATCTAGAAAGATCAAGGGTAAAAAATTCAAAAATTTGGTGGGGGGAGGGGGGGTCTAGATTATTTTCTAGCATGGGGGAGGGTGGGGGCAAAATTTTGAGGCTAAGAGGGTGGACCCAACCCTACCCCCTTTTGTTCATTTATTAACTTAACTAAATATTTAATGTAATGTATGTGTTTTTATAAAAATTGTTTATAGTTTTGTTTAGGGTTTTTTTGGGGTTTTTTTTGCAAAAGTTAATTAAACAAAATGGTTGTTTTTGGATTTTAAAATACAATTTCAAGATTTGTTTTGGGGTTTTTTTAGAAAAAATATACAAAAAAGTTGATTTTTTGCGAAGTTTTAGGCCAATTTTTTAGGTTTTTGGTATGGGGTTTTTTTGGAATTTTTTTCTAAATTTTAGGGTTTTTTGGGATTTTTTTGCTGTTTTGGGGTTTTTTTTAAAAAATCTGGAAACCCTGCAGGCTGTTTTAGCATATAAAACTCAATATTAGACCTAAAAACACTTAAATTATTGATTCAGAAAGGAGGGGGCAGAGTGGGGTCCATCCATAGATGTTTTTGGTCAGGTCCGCTAGGAAGGGGAGGGAGGTCCACCATACATGGGCAAGTTGGTCCGGAGTGAGGGGGGGGGGTTAAACCCCAAATTAGGGGGGGTTAAAATCCGAAAAACGCAAAGTACCCATATCGCTTTTTTTTATGGAGTGCATTTTACCCATATCGTTTTTTGATTTAAAAAAAAAATTGGTAAAAAACGCTAATTTTAGGTCAAAAAGCCCTTTTGTTGCATTTTTGAGCTTTTAACTGTTTAAAACATTCATTTTGACCTCAAAACTTAAGTTTTGAGGCAATTAGAAGTCATTTTAAAGACATTTTTTCTTCATTTTTCCCAAATTGGGGGGGGGGTTAACTTTTTCTCCCTCCCCCACTTCTGAGTGTGGGGTTAAACCCCCCTTCTCAGAATTTGGGATGGGGGTTTAACCCCCCCCACCCAAACACCCCCTGTGCCCATGTATAGGGTCCACTCCCAAGTGGGAAGCCAAAATTTTTTAGGGGGGATCCAGACACTCTTGGTTTTTTAGGGGGGTTTAGGTCTACCCCAGGTGCAAGATTTTAAATTTAGGGGAGGAGGTCAGAGGGGTCTAATTTTTAACAAAGTTTTTTAAATCAATAATTTCAGTATTTTAGGTCTAATATTGAATTTTATATACTAAAATAGCCTATTTAGGCCTAAAAAGTGTATTTAAACAATGTTTTTAACTAAAAAACTGTGTTTTTGAGAGTAAATAAAAAGGGCTCAGCCTTGCTGGGGGGTTCAAGCCCGACCGCTCTTGAGCTCTAAGGGAGGGCGTTCAAAATTTTGGCTCCAAGGGGGGGTGGACCCCTCTGTCCCTATTTAAAAACATATGGGTCCATCTCTTAGCCTCAAAATTTTACCCCCTCTCTTAGACACAAATCCAGGACCTCTTGTTCCTAAATTTATACTAATTTTTGACACCCTGAAACCCTTCGAAATTTTAAATCTGACCACCCCCTCCCTCCTTGAGAAACTAGGTATTTTTTATATTAAATTTTCTTTCAAAAACAAGGTTTTTACACAAATTCATATTTTATGAATTATTCAGGATATTGCTTTTTATTTAATGAAATGCAGTATTATCCTCTTAAAACAACAATTATTGAAGTTATTACAGTTTTATTTGTTTTAATCATAAGATTGTATTTTGCAATTTTTAACTAAAGTTTATTATAGCCTGTTAGAGATATGTCCAACAGTAATGACATAATAGATATTGAATTCAGCAATGATGGATATCATTTTGATTCATATTTTTCCAACAAACAGAAAGTTTCTGAAAGGTAATAATTGTTTATTAACTTTACCATTTTTAAAGCAATAATAGCAGACCTGTTTACTGCTCCTACGGGTTTAAGTGGGGGGTGGAGGGCGATGGGAGCTTGGGTGTAGCGAGGATTTGGGAAAGGGGGGTCCATTCCTGAAGAAAATTTTGGAAATGAGGTGCAAATCTTACACAGTATAAAAGCGTTAAAATTTTCCACGCTTCATGCAGATTGTTTATTAATTTTTTTATGTAAAGCACTTTATTATTTTCCTAAAATTAAATGAAAATAAAAATAACTTCATAAAACAAAAAAAAATTATTACAAACCATTTGCTATCTCAAAATTTTTCTTTTCCAATTCATACTGCCAAGCTACGAAAAGCGCAAAAAATTACTTCCTTAACCTTAAATTTTTAATTTTTCTTGCAACCAAAAATGGGGGTCTAGTGTACCAAGACTACAAAACAATAACAAAGTGACACAAATTTTAAAGGGGATGCCAATTAAAACATAAAGAACATTATGATTGTTTTACTATAAAATAAGTTTTACTATTTGCCATAAAAAAACTTACAAAATTAAGCAAACCTTAAAAAAAGTTTAAAAAGATAAAATCTAAATCTTTTCGCTTTTTGCAATGTAATGTAATGATATATATATAAAAGAAAAAAAAAACAATTGAGCGCCAAGCAGAGTGAGGTGCAAGAAAAATTTAAAAAAAAGTGTCATTTCAAGACCCCCAATTTTTACTCTTGCCAACTCAAAAGTGGGGTCTAACTCCAAATTTTTACCCTTGCCAGCCCAAAAATGGGGACTAGATCCCCTAGACCTCCCTGGCTACATGCCTGGGGAGGCAAACGTTTTGAAATGGTGGACAATCAAAGGAAGGGGCAAGCAGGGGCAAAAAAAAGCCCAAAAAAGTGAAATTTACATAAAAATGGTCTAAAATAACTTAAAATGCCTTAAAAATAAGCTAAAAATTGCTAAAAATTAGCAAAATTAGGAGAAAAAATTATTCTGTATTAATACAGAAACCTTTCTGATGCATTCTAAAAGAATATTAATAGTCAAAAAATCAAAAATTGTCCAATTTGCAGGTAGTTTGAATTGATAATTAATTTAAATGTTTAAATTTAATTTATTTAAATTTTTCAATGGTTTCTGAATGTATTTTTTTCCTTCTAGATCCACAGAAGAACCTATGCAAGGTTTAGCCCCAGAGGAAAGAAAACCTATCCAATCTAGCTTGGGCAATATTTGCAGCAAAACTTTTATCTCAACAAACAAGGAAACTGCTGGCAGTAATCAAATACACTTATCCCATGATGAAAAACTCAGATTTGAAGAATTTAAGTATGTCTTGTTCTGTTTTGCTTTGATAAAAAAATTTTCAATACAATTTTTATCTGAAAACCCTGTCTCAGAGTAAATGAAAAGTTGTGAATCTCTGAAGGTTTAAAATACATTAAAAAAACAGTGTTTTATACACCTACGACTAAATAGCCTCTTCAGGCAATAAAATTACATATATAACAGGCTTAAAAACACTAAAATTACTGATTTAAAGCAAATCAACTAAATATGATTGTTTACTTTGCTTGACGTGTGGTATACTTATTGTTTATTAGAATCATTGTACTTTTGTTAAAAACATTGGACAAGATAAATAGCAGGAAATATGCATATTATGGAACTTTACAACTTGGCAAAGCAAAGTGGAAAAATTGTTTGCTTTTTGGAGAACTTGATTGTGATCATTTTTTGTTAAAACCTTGTCCCCAATAGCCCACAAAAATTTTTTTAACAAAATATTTCTAGTGGTTTAGGAATGATGACCCCCCAAAAATGGCGTTTTTCAGCAATTCTGTATGTGAAAGATTTTTCAAAAAGTATAACAATGTAAGTTACAAGTTATGCAAATAATAAAAGCGGCTACTTTCAACTTTAATTTGATACCTTGATCGTTAAAATTGGTGTATCATTGTCAAGATGTTGCAGTTTTTGTACAAAAAAACCGTTGATTTTTTTAGCTAAAACACAAATAAGAGTTGGGCAAAATTGCTGTCACTGTTTGGTGTTTTTAATAAAAAAAATCGTGAGTTTTTTGTATGGGAAATGCAAGATCTTGACAAATACTGCACTATTCTTTACTATCAAGGTATCAAATTAAAGCAGAAAGTAGCCGCAAATACCCATTAAACAATCTTTCACATACAGAATTGTCAAAAAACGCCATTTTTGGGGGGTCATAACTCTTTATGTTTGAATGCTTTCTAAACTCAAGCCTTATACTTAATCCTGTTTTAGCCCATTTATCATGTCCAACAATGAAGAAATAATTGATATTGATTTCAGTGATGAAGAATCTAAATTATCCTTTGATTACACACATAAAAGGTATGATCCTTTAAATTTTTAGTTATTTTTCTATTTCACATCAATTACAGATGCATCCAGGGTTTGATGTTTTTTTGGGGGCCCGCCCTTTCCAAAAAATTTCAGGAGTGGGGATTTTTCAAGGCTAAAACAGCAGGAATAAATGTAGAAAAACTGTATAATACAGTGTTTTAGGCTGAATAATGTAATATTTAAAGTTTTCAGCAATAAACAATTGTTTTATTAATGAAAAATTAAATTAGCAGAGATTGAAAGAGCCAAAATTTAACAAAAAAGAAGTTTAGAGATCTTTTAGACCCTCTGGCTTCACCCAAACTGTAAATCAAACCAGATTAGCAGCCTGTCTATGTTTTAGGGCACCTATGCTTTTTAGGGTACCTATAACTTTTTAGAACCTCCTCTCTCTCTGACCATCCCCCCAAATGCAAAATTGATTAGATATTTCATTGCCATAAAATACTTAAAAAAACCATAAAATTTATTAAGTGTTCAATGGCAGAAAATGACTTTATTAGCATTAAAATATTCTATTACCATTTAAACGGTAGGGTAGTGTTTATATGCTGAAGCCTCAATATTTTAAATCTCTTTTAGCATCAAAAAATATTTTCTATTTCTTAAAAAGTTGGTTTCCCACTCCCACATAAAAAATGTTGGCATTGTGCTAGTACATTCTTAGCATAATTTTTTGCCTAAATCCCAATTTTTTGATATTGAAACAACTTTTTGCCTGCTCCCTTTTTCTAGTTTTTATAAATCAAACAACAGAGATTCTATATTCTTTGTTAAATTTTTAGCCCAGCTGGACATAGGACAGCATCAGAACTATACACTGAACAAAACAAGGAGCAATACATCAGCACATCTATCACACTGCCACCATCAGGTGCAGCTGCTACACCCTGTATTAATTCCAAGCGCCTCAAGAATCAGTTTAATAACTTTGGGGGAGCCATTTCCCCTCAGAAACCCTCTCCTAAGCGCTCACGTCAGCTCACTCAGTGCACATTTGAAGCTTTTAAGTAAGTGTTTTTTGTTTGCAGTATTGAGTGAGTTGTTTTATCTACTATAATATTAAGGGAATAGTCTGTGTGTCTGAATGTCTGAATGATGGCGTCATCAAAAGTCAAAAATGGTGTCATAATTTTAGGATACTTTTTTCATTTTTTGGCGGGGGGGGGGCAATAAAACGGGGGGCAAATCCTCCAATTCAGACCGTGCACAGGTCTGTGTGTATATTGCTTGTCTTTAGTTCTTTTATTAGCTAATAACTTATTTTTTTTATAAATTTCTAAGCTTCTAACCTAACCCTTCTAACCCTTCTAACCCCCGGGGTTAAAACGGGGGGAGGGGGGCAATTCCAAAATGGGGGGGGCACGGGGGGGGCAACTTTTTTGAAACGGGGGGGGGGGCAATAAAACGGGGGGGGGCAAGCAGGGAGGAAAGAAAAAAAAAGAGAAAAAAAGGAGAAAAAAGAGAAAAACAGAAGGGAAAAGGAAAAAAAGGGACAAAAAAGCGGAAATAAGGTAAAAATAGGTCTAAAATGGCTTAAAATACATTTAAATAGGCTAAAAACTGCAAAAAATTCGAGATGATGGCGTCATCATAGGTCAAAAATGGTGTCATATTTTTAGGGTACTTTTTCATTTCTTGGCGGGGGGGGGCAATAAATTGGGGGGGCAAATCCTCCAATAAAATGGGGGGGGGGCATTTTCAGACCGTGCACAGGTCTGTGGGTTGGTTCCACTTTCAAAGTGGACCTAAGCAAGAACATCTAGTGATTGATATTTAATCTGTAATTGTGTACTTGTGTTGTTGTTATATTAAAATTTAGGCTTTAAAACTACATGATATAAGTGTAACCTACAGACTTGTGCACTGCCCCTCCCACTGAGGTTATAATAGGAGGGGGCAATTCCAAAACAGGGGCAACTTTTTTGAAACAGAGGGGGGCAAGCAGGGAGGAAAGAAAAAAAAAGGAGAGAAAAAAGTAACAAAAAAAGCAAAAATAAGGTAAAAATAGGTCTAAAATGGCTTAAAATACATTGAAACAGGCTAAAAACTGCAAAAAAAATTGCAATGATGGCGTCGTCATAGGTCAAAAATGGTGTCATAATTTTAGGGTACTTTTTCATTTTTTGGTGGGAGGCAATAAAAAAGGGGAGCATTTCCAGATCGTGCACAGGTATGAAGCTAATGTTGGATTTTTTTTGTTACATTGAAAAATAGGTGATATCTATTTCACTAGATATATAATTGGTGCCCAATAATTCAGAAACTTTGATATTGACTTGGTTTTTTAACATAGTTCATTTTGTTTAAAAAATTTGAATAACCATAATTATTAGTTTGTTATTGTCAGTAAGGACAAAAATTTTACATTCATCTGGCACATTTTTTTAAATTTTGTATGACCATGTAATTTTGACCATGCTAGTCTAAAGCAGTGTTGTTTTTTGTTTTGTTTTTAACTTGTATTATTGCATTTTTCTTATGATGCTAGTCAAAAACAGGTGTCAACGTTTAGTTTTGCTGTGCTAGTCTAAAACAATACTAACAATTTAAATGGATTATGTACAGAACACATGGGAATTGGGGATTTTGAGAGATGTAATCCTTACAGTATTGAGTAGTGGTTGAAAAAAACAGGTGAATTCTTTTCTAATCTTAAACAATATAAGTCACAATTTTTGAAAATCTCCTCTAACCTAGCTCAATTTTGGGAATTTTGACGATTTGAGAAATAAAAAATATTTTTAACAAATAAAAGCTTACATTTTTTTTACTAAATATAGCATTTTTTTACCATGTTTCCTTCAAAATCAACTCCCAACCCCACCATGTCGTGGCCAATATATATCTTTTTTAAACAAGGATATTTTTGATAGTTAGTTTTGAATAGAACATAATACTGTTTTAAAAGTAACCCGTGTACCTTTTAAATAAATGTGTATTAGTTGTTGCATATGAGGACGTTTGAGAGTTTTGATGATATCTGGTAAATTACAAAATAAATTTTTGTTGTCGTTTTACAATATCACAACTGCACTATGCTTACTATTTACACACTTTACACTACCATTATTTAAATGGAGCTTAGAAAAATGTAATAATTTACTACATAAAGATGCAATTGCATTGTAATCAACCTGGTTCTAGCTTGGTTTCAGTGAGCATAAATTAGAAATTAATCTTAAAACTAATTATAAAAAACATCACAAAAATAGGCAAAAAAGGTAGTTTATGGCGTTGAGTATCAGCGCAAGCATCTCAGGAACATAAACCATGTCTAGAAAGTATACAATATTTGAGAGGGTATCACATGGCGGTCCCAAGGTGTAACACAATGGTCCTGAGTACATAATACGTTTCTACAAACAATTATACATTTTCAATAAGAAAAAGCATGTTTTTTTACTTTATATTACCATCACACTTTAACGTAGAGCTTGTTAATTTTATTTTAAAAAGCAAATGTACAAATTTTATGTGGCACTAGTAAAATACATTCCGCATAGTATCTTTGTAAAGAATTGCTCTAAAAACGTTTTTAAATATTTATTTTTTGAAAGGTATTTTTTGTTGAAAACAGGCCCCGTGCCAGGGGAGCCATCCCCCCCTCTTTTCTAGGTTGGCCGGGGTAGAAATAAGGAAGAGGAAGTAGGTCCAGGGGGGTGGGGCGAGGTAAAAGCAAAGGTAACTCCATTATAAACCCTGCTTGTTCTGCCCTCTTTCTTGGGGTATGTCAAAAGTGGATTTTGCCTGGCTGCCTTGAATTCAATGTAAATAGATATTTTTAAACCCTAATTTTGCTCATTTTTAATGCTAAATCAAAAAGTTTGCCTCCGGCGGCTGGAGGACACCCCCAGACCCCCCACCCCCCCTCCAGGCAGACGCTTTGCGTCCGCCTCCTGGCGCAAAATGCGGCGGTTCTCGCCACATTTATATTCCGTTTTCAGTTTTCTAGAGTCTGGCCCCCTCCTTTCAAAAATCCTGGTACAGGCCTTGGTCGGAAATCCATGTATATACCACGCCGCAATGTTTAAAATTAGCGTTTTTACTCAGATTAATTTTCAGTAAACAAGTAAGCTTGTATTACATTAAACAATATTAAAGTAAGTTACTGGTGAAATAGACAAAGTTTTAGCTTGTTTTAAAATTATAAATGAAATTTTAAAGTTTAAACCAAACAAAAATTCAATCTTAAAGAGTACAAAAGAATGAAAAAAACGTATTCCAAATTATCTTTAACTTAAGATGGAAAACTTAAAATATTGTTTTTTCTCAACAGTGTAACTTTGGGGAATATAGGGAACATTCTGTAGGGAACATTGTGTTCTACCCCTTCTCATTCTTGGGACCCTTGTGTCGCACCTTCGCCTCCCTGTGTCGTGCTCCCTTTGCATCCACTTGTTGAGAGTACACTTTCAGACCCATGTCGCTTTTATGGCGCAAATTTTCAGCGGCGCTTTGCACGCGGTCCCCTTTGTCTATTGGACAGCTGGAGTTACGCACCTCCTAAGCTAAACCGCCTCTTTAAAATATCCTTTGTATATGTTCCTGAACCTGAACATATTCATTTCATTACTGATGTGCTTTGGAACCAATCTCGGCTTTTGGGAGCTTCAGAGCTCTGCTCTATTTTTGTACTAATTTTATAAATAATTAAAGATTAATGCCATATTATTTTATTGCAAATTAAATGTTTTTTTTCACAACTAATTTAAAACGCTAAGAAATAGTCTTAAAAATAAAGATAGAGTAACTTTATATGTATTTCAAGCTTAAATAAGTAAGCTTAAAATCGATTATTTACGACGCGGAGCTCCAGAACTCCTTCCGCTTTAAATGACCGAAGCTCTGGAGCATGATATTAAAGCGTAGGAACATCATTTATATTTATAAGCAAACTTTTAAAAACAAAGTCATGATTTATCAATGACGTTCACGTTATGCATATCTGGTCACAAAACTCAGGAAAACATGTTAACCCACAATTACCCAGAATTCTTCTGTCAGTATTTCAAGGACTTTTTAGTGGAGGCAAACCATTATATATATTTTTCTCGCAGCTGTTCTGGTTTTCTAGTCAAAATCTAGCTGCCGGCTTTGGAAGATCAGATCTCAAAAGACGCTGCAATGTTCAACCCAGCCGATAAAATAATAACACTTATTATTGATTTCTTAAGTGTTAAACTTTAAGAATAAAGAATTTAAGAATGGACAGAATTATCCAGGCAATTCCTGATAACAAATTTTAATTCGAAACAAAATATAAATTATAGTTATGCAGTAATATTATCGTGTGCTTGTTGTTAGTCGGTAGTTTTGTTATTGTTTGAAAATTAGTTGTTTTAAAATAAAGATTTTTTGAATTACTCTTTTAAAACTGGTTTGTTTATATAATTTATAGAATATACATTTACTGTACTGTGCAAGTTGCTTTGGAGTACGAAATTTATTCCAGAAATTTATTCAATTTAAGGGGTTTATCCGAAAAACGCATTTTTACTGTATTGTGTTTTATTTTTTGTTAGTTTTTTTAATTGCATTTAACCACTTTTATTGATTTTCAATTTTAACAGAAAAATAAATTTAAAAACACTATTTTTATTTTGACTTTGTTTATTGCTAAATACCTTTATTTAGACCTCTTTGAAGCTTGTAGCTAGGGAGATCATCACTATATTGCAGGTGTTGCTGGTATGAAATTCAGTATAACAAGCTAAACTTTCAAAAACAAAACATTATAATTCTTTTAAATCGTGAGAAATTATCAACAAAAAAAGTTTATATTTAAAATCAGCACCCCAGAAATCCACTCAATGCGATGTTTGGGGCCTCTTAAGGGTAAAATGGGGACTGTTGTAAGGGTGTCGTTCTCCCGCCAATAGAAAAGACCCCCTTTTGAGGTTCTTGAATGTAAAATCATTTATGGTTAAAATTGGGGCTCAAGAAAACATCAATATGCTGTTTTTAGGGTTAGTTAATTAAGACTGCAGCAAGAATCCTCCTAAGAGAGGATTAAGCCCCCTTTTTTGATGTTCAGGAAGAATAAAATCAAAACCCCCTTTTGAGGTTTTCAAATGTAAAATCATTTTTGGTTGTAATTAGGGCTCAAGAAAACAGCAATATGCTGTTTTTAAGGGAGGATTAACCCCCTTTTTGAGGTGTTCAGAAAGAATAAAATCAAAAAAAAATGTAACCCCCCTTTCGTGGTGTTCAGGAAAAATAAAATAAAAAAGATGTTTTTTTTTAAATTTGTTAAGAAGTAATGGCATCTCCAAAATTAAGAAGTTTTTAAATTGGAAAGGGGTGAAACAAAAATTTACTGAAACCCACTCCTCCTTCAAAAGGATGGGGCTCTCCCTTCCCCCCCCCGGAAGGTCAAATAAAAAAACGGAGTTCAAATTTGTAATAAGTACGCTGAAAAACCCCAAGTTCTGTTAATAATACTGTGAATGGAAACTCAAGATTTATCACGTACTGTCCATGCTGAATGTGTCCACAAGTCAGTCAAGCGGAGTAGCTCCGACCGAGCAATCGAGTGAAACTTTGTGGAGTGAAACCATGGACTTCTAAAGTTAGAAGGACTGGACACGCTTTTTAAAAACAAAAACGAAAATATCCATAGTCAGGGCCTGCCGTCCGGTGACATGTGGCGGCGCAAAGATTCAAAACTTTGGAAAACAAAAAAACTCGGTGCGCGCATTAATGTAAATTGAACAAAGAACATTGAAATTAGTTTAAATGGGATATGCCATGCACTTCGTTCATTATGAGAAGGACATATCACTCTTTTTTTTCTTTCGTGTTCAGCTGCTGGCCTACTTTGTTTTGGCATAAAATCTTATTGAAACAACTCTAAAAAGTCGAACTTGTTTGTTAATTGCTATATATACTTTTAGTACAAACTGTTTCCAAAAAAAAGAATAAAAATTGGCCAGAATTAACCGTTTTTGGTTAAATAATGATTATTATAAAGGAAAAATTTTGAATATTTACTGTAATTCATAAATATTTTTTTGCAAGTTTTGATAAAATATAAAATGTCCTGTGGTATTAATCTAACTTTTATTGAGATGCTGATTAGAATAGTGACATCCAAAACATTTTATAATCAATATTTGAAATAAAAATTTCCAACCAAAGTCCTATAATTATACTCAAATTTTATAAAAAAACGTTAAAGCCTACTTATTAGTATCAAGAATGCATAAGAGTAGAGAATGTCCGACTGTGTGTTAAACAATTGTTCAAATTGTAGGTAGATTATTCCACGGTGTGGATTTTTTATCACGTAAAAAAATCCACAACGCGTTGTGGAATAATCTACAATTTGTTGAATAATCTACGTGACAATTTTTCTATGGAATACTGTAGAAAATTCCACGCTTTTGCTTGAATTTCCACATGTAGATAATTCTACATTTTATCTTGCGCTTGTAAACAAACAAAAAATGCGAACGGAAATCTGTACAAATTTCTGTGGAATAATCCACAGTTTTGTTGACAATCCACATGATAATCTTTCCACATAACACTGTAGAAAATCCTACGCTTTTTGTTGAAGTTTCCACATGGAAAATGTGAAATAATCCACACTGTGGAATATTCAACATGTTGACGGAGCGTTTGCGAACTTCTTTAAAATAAATAAAAAAATAAAAATAAAAATTATCTTCTTTAAAAATATAAAACACATTTTGATTTATTAACTTTGATTACCGCACGTTCATTTACCCCTTTTTTGGTTTTCATTGCGTTTTAATTTAACAAAAAATCGATTGGTTTGCAGACGCTAATTAACCTAAAATCACACTATAAAGTCAGTTTTTAGAAATCATTTGGTAAATGTTTACAAAAATTGTAAGCGTCCTATCATTTTATATAAAATAGAGTTGTTTTTACAACGATTATGTCGAATAAAGCAGGTTTCCACCTTGCATTCTCTTCGAAGTTTCCCAGTTGTCATTCTGATTTATAAACCCGTTTTACGCCTCAGCAGACAATGAGTCCTTAGTTCAGTGGTAGAGCTTCCGACTAGCACTGACGGGCAGCGAGTTCAATACCCCCGCAGCGCTTGTTTTTACTTTTTTATCCAAAACCATTTAAATTATTTTTTTTTTAAATTTACATTTTTTAATTTGTTACAGTTAGCAGTATTGCCCAGTTATTTTCTGCTTTGAAAAATTAAAACACATTTCGATTTATTAACTTTTAATACCGCACGTTCGTTTGCCCCTTTTCCGGTTTTTGCATGCATTGTAATGTCTTTCAATTTCTTTAAAACAAAACGGTTTTAATAAAAACAATTTTAGTTCATTTGTTTTATATAACAAAACGACTTTCTATATTTTTTTTCATATTTCGTTGTTTTTTTCTGTTCGTAAACGCTCCGTCAACATGTTGAATATTCCACAGTGTGGATTATTTCACATTTTCCATGTGGAAACTTCAACAAAAAGCGTAGGATTTTCTACAGTGTTATGTGGAAAGATTATCATGTGGATTGTCAACAAAACTGTGGATTATTCCACAGAAATTTGTACAGATTTCCGTTCGCATTTTTTGTTTGTTTACAAGCGCAAGATAAAATGTAGAATTATCTACATGTGGAAATTCAAGCAAAAGCGTGGAATTTTCTACAGTATTCCGTAGAAAAATTGTCACGTAGATTATTCAACAAATTGTAGATTATTCCACAATGCGTTGTGGATTTTTTTACGTGATAAAAAATCCACACCGTGGAATAATCTACCTACAATTTGAACAATTGTTTAACACACAGTCGGACATTCTCTACTCTTATGCATTCTTGTTAGTATTAACACATACGTGTCTAATTATTAAATGGTATAGTTAAATGATACTACATTTACTAAAAAGGTTAATTTTGTAAACTTTTATTGTAATATATGCAATCAGCTTGTTGTGACCCAGGTATCAAGATTAGGTACCCAAGTCCCATACGTGTACCAATTATCAATTTGATGAATCCACTAGTAAAATATGTATATAAAAGATTTTTTACCCTAAATAGGAGACGTAGATCTTAATTTTGAAGTTATTTTTGGAACTTACACTTTACGCAAAGTTTTATAAACCCATTTATGACCAATAATTGCCTATTTTTGGCATGTGGTGGTTCTGCTGCTGCCAAATTTTCTAATTGCTAAATAAAATTTTGTTTCTAAATTTTCATCACCCCCTGCCCATTTTTCTAGTTTAATCTAATTAAAAGGTTTATTTATTCTATATTTAGTTAAAAACTTTTTTATTGTTTAAATTTCAACATAGGAAGTGGCTGCCATCGCTCCCTAAGGTGTTATGCTGCCCAAATTTTTAAAATGTAAAATTTTGGTTCAAATTTTCATCACCCCTGCCCATTATTCTACTTTTAATTCAATTAAAAACGTTTATTTATTCTATATTTAGTTAAAAACTGTTTTTTATTGTTAAATTTCAACCTAAAAAGTGGCTGCCACTGCCCCCTAAGGTGTTATGCTGCCCAAATTTTTAAAATGCAAAATTTTGTTTCAAATTTTCATCACATCCCGCCCTTTTTTCTGGTTTTAATTCAATTAAAAAGTTTGTTTATTCTATATTTAGTTAAAAACTGTTTTTATAATTCAATTTTAACCTGAAAAGTGGCTGCCACTGCCCCCTAAGGTGTTATGCTGCCCAAATGTTTAAAATTCAAAATTTTGTTTTAAATTTTCATAACCCCCTGCCCCTTTTTCTGGTTTTAATTCAATTAAAAAGTTTATTTATTTTATATTTAGTTAAAAACTGTTTTTATTATTAAATTTCAACCTAAAAAGTGGCTGCCACTGCCCCCTAAGGTGTCATGCTGCCCAAATTTTTTTAAAATGCAAAATTTTGTTTCAAGTTTTCATCACCCCCTGTCCATTTTTCTGGTTTAATTCCAAATAAAAAGTTTATTTATTGTATATTTAGTTAAAAAATGTTTTTAGCTTTTCAGATATTGCATGTCCACAACTCACTTGATTCAAAATTGACTACATTTTTATTAAAACTAGGAATAACCTTTTTTGAATATTTATGCCTAAAATTGCTTATAATTTTGAAATAAATTAAGTACAATTTTATTCAGGTGGGTATGGTGCTGAAGACGCGGTCTCAAAAATGCCTTTTTTGAGATGCGCAGAAACATGCACTTTTTGTAAAAATATAAGTTTATCATGGCTCTCTATATTTTGAGGGTTGAGGAGAGGGTGGGGGGTAGACTGATTGATTTAGAATTCCAGAGGAGGATAGGGTGTCAAAATAAAAACATTTCAGGGGAAGGGGAGCTAAATGTTTTTCTAGGGGGTAAGGGTCCAAAATTTTGACGCTAGGAGGTGTACCCCCGCCCTACCCCCAATGCTCATCAAGGGTTGTCTGCAGTTTTAGGATTTTTGAAGGTATTACCCCTCAACACCTTCTGTGTTTAGGTCAAACCTCTCTCCTTAAAAATGAAAGCTGAAACTTGCTTAATTTAGGGGCAGAGCTGCAAAGACCCATCCAAACTAATTAATAAATAATACAAATATTTGAATATTTAGAGTTTTAGCATAATGAAGAAGTTAATATGATCTGTCGAGGTGGAAGCCAGGAGGCTTTAGTCGACCCATCCGCTGGATGCAGCAAAAAAAAAATAATTTATTATTATTTTATTTATTAGTGGTAATGGTGAGTAAAGCTTATAATTTTTTTGAGAAATGAATTTATAATTTATTAAGAAATTTGTATATTATTAATAAAACGTTTAAAAAGTTAAGAAAAAGGAAGACTATAATGTATTTAGTTTTAAAGTAGTTAAATCACAAAGCCATAGGGTACATTTTCAGTGTCTTTACTTTATCCATTGTATTTTTGTTGTTTCTGAAGTTTTTTCTGATGGATTGGAGGTATAAGCCCTAGGGGGGAGGGTTAGAGGTTATACCCCCAAAAACGGCTCAAACACTGCCAACACCCTCCCCCGCCCCACGCTTCCCCCCCCCTAAAACTTGAGGGTACCCTAGACCCCCCTGGCCCCCTCTTCTCTAAAATTTGGAGGAGGGGGTCCCAGCACTAAAAACGCTAAAAATGAGGTATCTGTGCGTTCTTTGTGTTTAATAAATCCAACGTTTTTGATTGTGAGTGGGGTTTGTGGAGTATGGCATCCAGCTAGGTTTGAGGCAATTGAAATGAATCCATTTTGCCGTTTTCCTGTGATTGTTATTAGGTTTAATTAAAGCCGTTACACCTTCTATTGTTTTTGCCCTGTAAGGGCCATACTAATTGTGGGTAAACTTTAAAGCCTCTTAATGCTATGTTTGTGGTTGTTGAAGGAATAAGGGCTATTGTGTGAGTGGGGTCTCTATCGTCTCTCCCCTAGTAGGGTAGACCCCCTTTTGAGGTTCTTGAATATAAAATCAACAAACGAAATTTAAATTTAAAATCAGCACCCCAGAAAACCTTTGTTGATACTTTTGGGTGGTTGGGATGGGAGTAAAATGGGGGCTATTGGGGAATTTGGTGCCCCCATTGAGTAAACCCTCCCTTTTTTAAGGTTCTTCAATACAAAATCAACAAATGAAATTTATATTTAAATTCTGCACCCCAAAAAATTGTTGATATTTTTGGGGTGGTTGGGATTAAAATGGGGGCTATTTGGGGAGTTTGGTGCTCCCCCTCCAATTGAGTAAACTCCCCTTTTGAAATTCTTGACTATAAAATCAACAAACGAAATTTATATTTAAAATCAGCACCCCAGAAAACCTTTATTGATATTTTTGGGTGGTTGGGATGGGAGTGAAATGGGGCTATTGGGGAATTTGGTGCCCCCCATTGAGTAAACCCCCCTTTTTTAAGGTTCTTCAGTATAAAATCAACAAACGAAATTTATATTTAAATTCAGCACCCCAAAAAACCCTTTGTTGATATTTTTGGGGTGGTTGGGATTAAAATGGGGCTATTTGGAAATTTGGTGCCCCCCCATTGAGTAAACCCCCCTTTTTTAAGGTTCTTCAGTATAAAATCAACAAACGAAATTTATATTTAAATTCAGCACCCCAAAAAACCCTTTGTTGATATTTTTGGGGTGGTTGGGATTAAAATGGGGGCTATTTGGGGAGTTTGGTGCTCCCCCCCAATTGAGTAAACTCCCCTTTTGAAATTCTTGACTATAAAATTAACAAAGGAAATCAATATTTAATATTAGCACCCCAGAAAACCCATTGTTGATATTCTTGGGGTAGTTGGGATTAAAATGGGTTCTATTTGGGGAGTTTGGTGCTCCCCCCAATTGAGTAAACTCCCCTTTTGAAATTCTTGACTATAAAATCAACAAACGAAATTTATATTTAAAATCAGCACCCCAAAAAACCCGTTGTTGATATTTTTGGGGTGGTTGGGATTAAAATGGGGGCTATTCAGGGAGTTTGGTGCTCCCCCCCAATTGAGTAAACTCCATTTTTGAAATTCTTGACTATAAAATCAACAAACAAAATTTATATTTAAAATCAGCACCCCAGAAAACCTTTGTTGATATTTTTGGGGTGGTTGGGATTAAAATGGGGGCTATTGGGGGAGTTTGGTGCTCCCCCCAATTGAGTAAACTCCCCTTTTAAAATTCTTGACTATAAAATCAACAAACGAAATTTATATTTAAAATCAGCACCCCAAAAAACCTTTGTTGATATTTTTGGGTGGTTGGGAGTAAAATGGGGGCTATTTGGGGAATTTGGTGCTCCCCCCAGCCAATTGAGTAAACTCCCCTTTTGAAATTCTTGACTATAAAATCAACAAATGAAATTTAAATTCAGCACCCCAAAAAACCCATTGTTGATATTTTTGGAGTGGTTGGGATTAAAATGAGGGCTATTCAGGGAGTTTGGTGCTCCCCCCCAATTGAGTAAACTCCATTTTTGAAATTCTTGACTATAAAATCAACAAACGAAATTTATATTTAAAATCAGCACCCCAGAAAACCCGTTGTTGATATTTTTGGGGTGGTTGGGATTAAAATGGGGGCTATTGAGGGAGTTTGGTGCTCCCCCCCCCCAATTGAGTAA
>JASAMX010006987.1:0-19728 GCA_030248175.1 Microlaimidae sp. YZB2_3
GTAGTCTATTCGTTCAGTTACATCTATATACTAGTGGTTTTAGTTTTTGCTTATCGAAAGATAGGTCGGGAGTTCGAATCCTACGAAAGTCTTCCTTTTTTTAAGTTTTAACAGCGAAACTTCATTTTATTAAATTTTTAAATCAAGTTAAATGTAATAAAAAAATTTGAAAGTTTTTGATACCATTTTTATAAGAAAATTGACTGATTAGTGTAAATAAAAGAAAAAATAAAAACAAATATGTCATTGTTTGCAATGAATTTTTGAATTTTTGATGTTACTTTTTTGCTTTCTGCATAAATATATTCCATACATTTTGATGAAATAACAAATAATATAGTTGTTTTTGTAATTCAATCAAGTTTAGCTTTTGAAGAGATTAAAATCACAAATGATTAAGTAAAGTTTACAGCTTTTGAAGAGATTAAAATCACAAATGATTAAGTGATTTCAAACTTCAAAATAATTATTTTTTTTATTTTTTTGAAATAAATTTATTGTAGTAAATAATATTTATTGCGTCAAACTGCAGGTCCTATTGCATTTAGCATTTCATACTAAAATTTTCTTAAGGTAAATTCGTCGTAGTGACTCTCGCCTTTTTGTATTCTTAAATGATCGCACAGGATTGTTTTCGTCTTCTAAATCGACTAATGAGCGTAATGGTAGCAAAAATCATGTAAAGGCACGCTTCCAACTTACCTGAAGTTGTAAAAATTCCGAAATGAATTTGCAATTTCGCAGTACGTATGCAATTTTACAGGACGCATGCTCTCTTTGCGCATAGGGACCACTGGCCGGAAATAAAGTTGAAATGTTTCATTTACACTGCGCCGTTAAAATAGACAGCAGCAAGTATTTACGGCAAGGTTAAATGTCAACTTGCCACTAAATAATCTTAACCAAAAACAAATTTAAACGTATTTCATGTAAAATGATGTATTTTTTCATAAAAAGGCAAAAATTAAACCACGCCTGCGTTCTCAGCTACGAGTATTTTACCTATAGTCGGTTGTAACAATATTTTGTATTTTTAAACACGGTTTCAGCCGTGCAAGCAAGTTACTGAAATTTAGTTTGTAGTCCATACTTATAAAAAACACATACCCGCGGCACAAACACACAATAGAAAGAAATAGTG
Source organism: Microlaimidae sp. YZB2_3 (assembly GCA_030248175.1). Classification (NCBI taxonomy): domain Eukaryota; kingdom Metazoa; phylum Nematoda; class Chromadorea; order Desmodorida; family Microlaimidae; species Microlaimidae sp. YZB2_3. The sequence continues at coordinate 1,142 of JASAMX010006987.1, forward strand.
AATAAAAAATACAATATTACGTATATAGAAAATAAAAAAAAAAAAAAATGAAAAAAAGCATAATTATTGTTACTGGGTATTTAGTTCATTTTCCTTCAACTCTGTAAGTTTTCCAGATCTATTATTATGGAATATTTTTTAAGACCGGTAATAAAGAAAAAAATGAATGACACTGACATACGTAAAACTGGATTTTTCAGAAATAATGAAATCTAATATCAAAAAAGTCTATATTACTAATCGAATTGTTATATCGCCCGCATCAATCTGCTATTTTAATAGAAAATCTTATTATTTAATGTTTGATATTTGGTGTTTTCCAGACCAAGGCTACATCATTTAAAAATTTCAGGTTAATCGATTACAAAAAAAAACAACCTGTTCCAGTAATAGCCCGTTCCGGTGTCCCCCTTTTTCCGGACTACCAAAAAAAAAATATTTGTCTGACGGTAGTGACATTTCTGTGAGAAGATGATGGTTTATAAACTCTATAAGAGTGAAACGAAAGTCTTCTAAAAGTGTTTTAGTAGTGAAAAATTAAGTGTTTCAAAAACGGTTGCCTCATTGCAACATATTTTTGACTTTTTTTAAATTTTCAGTTTCACAAAAATATGAGACACCTAATGTTCATCAGTGGCGATGGTTATAAACCACCATGGCAAAACAAAGATACCAGCATTTTGGAGAAAATGTTTGATTGGGGTGGACTGGAAAAAAAGAATCACAGAAACGAGTTAAGAAAGCTGTGTGTTCGGAGCAATACACGAATTTGATTTGTGAAAGTGAATTTGATTTGTGAAAGTTGTTTATGGTAAAAACTGTTTTATTTAATATTAACATATGCATTCAGCCTTCTATTTTTGATTGTTGTGGTTTAGATAGTATTTTCAAAATTCATTATAATTTCTTATTGATTCATTAATTTAAACAAAAAATAAATATAAAAAGATGCTTTAACAAAAAACTTGTTGGACTAAAAACTCTTAATTTGTTAAATATCTTGTCTTAAGATCCTTATGCAGTCTTAAGATCCTTATTCTTATCCTTATGTCAGTCTGCATTAATTTTAAAAGTTAAAATACTATGCAAGATGATACAAACCACAATGTTTTGACGTATATTGAAATCACTGTGTTTTACATCACTCATTATTATTCCCAACTTAGTACACAACAAACCACTCTAAATTAAATATTGTTGTTTTTTTATCTTTTAAGGCCCCGTTCACACCTAATCCCAGTTCCCAGATCCCAGTTCCCAGATCCCAGTTCACAGATCCAAGATCCCAGAAACGACCCGTTCACACCTGTTTGTTTACCAGGATAAAAAGTCGCGTTCTAGTTAAATAAGGCGCGTAAGATCGAACGTACAACACGAAATATTCGTTTAAAACACAAAAAAAAATTAAAATAAATTTAAAATTTTCTAAATTGAATAATCAAAAGAAAATTGTAAAGAAACAAGTTTAGTGTAATAAAACATAAAATTTTTATTACTTTTATGAATAAGTTTATATTTTACAATCGTTTTGATTACATATGTTTGATCATATAAGTTTTTTAGACTATAAAAAACTGTTTAACTTTTAAATTTGTTTAAAAAAATGTTTTAGCAATGAGTTGGGTAAAAAAACCAGCGATTTTTGTATCATATTGGTGCCCGCTTTAAGTACAGATCAAAACAAAAGCGAAGCGTTGTAATTAAAAGTCGTACGTACGAAGCGTTGTAGAATAGTACATATTATGGAAACAAAATAATCGTTAAAAACACAAAGAAAGAATATTTTTTAAAATAATTTTTAAGGTAATAAATTGAATTATCAAAAAATGCTCAAAATCAAGTCTAGTTTAATAAAACGTAAAATTTTATTACTTTTATAAATAAATTGATATTTTAAAAACGTTTTGATAATATAGATTAGTTTGTTTTAAAATAAAAAAAATTAATTTGTTTAAAAATATTGTATTAGCATTGTTTTGGTTAAAAAACAACAATTTTCGTCCCATATTCGTACACCCGCCTGAAAAATCAGAACAAAAAAAAGGAAGCAGAGCGATGTAATAATTGCGCACAAAAAGTTTTCAAACAAATCAATATTGTGCAGCGTGTGTCCTTAATTAACATAATTATCAATATTATTACGTAAAAAAGTTTGTATCTGTGCACTGAGCGGCTGTGATATATGCGCAAAGACGCCTCTCGGTTCGCTTTCCCTTAATTTTTTCCCAGGAGTTAGAGCGCCGCTCCAAGTCTTTCTGGGAACGAGGAACTGGGATCTATGAACTAGAATCTTGGAATTGGGAACAGGTGTGAACGAGCCCAAACAGGTGTGAACACTTGTTTTCTCTGTTTCTGGGATCTAGGAACTGGGAACAGGTGTGAAAGAGCCCTAATACAATACATTTCTGCAATTTGAAAAACGGTAAAGCTCAAAAATTTTGCTTAATTCCAATTGGTAACCAGGTTTATTTAATGATTAGTCCCCTAAGTTAAACTTATTATTATTGCAAATTGTTAGTACTAATTTTTCCACTTGGCGTACACAAAGTGTTGCTCAACGCCTACCTAATGGCAATTATTTAATAGTCTTTTTTGATACGTGTACAAATTTTGTTGCAAAACCATTTCAATTATAAAAGGTTCACCGCTTTTAATCCCCGTTAAGTGATTAGAATTAATCCATCTTGCAAAGTCAATTTGAATAGATTGATTACACTTTAAAAACAACTCTTTAGAAGCCGCAATTTCAGAAATGCTTCTATTTGTGTATTATTTTAATCCCGGTAACCAAATCAACGTGACAGCAGGAGTGGGGTAGATAAATTTCGTTTTCGATAGCCTGTTGTTGGTTACAGCGTGGGTATCCACTAGTTACGCCTGATAAGGACTGGACTGATGAGCGATAAATCTAAAGACTGTCTTATAACCAGCGGCCGTTTTAGTTTCTTTGATTCTGATTTGATCTAAGCTTTCTGGCTTTATTACTAAACAGAATAATGATATATATGCCAAATACTTGTTTTGTTACTATACCAGGACATAAATAAATTTCATTTTTATTTTTGCAATACTGGACTTTCTTTCAGAAAACGTAAAAATGAAAATGAAATGTTTAGTTTAAAAAAGGATAAGCATAAACGTGTAATTTAGGTTTTAGTTTATTTTTTCTAGCTTGAGACCTGCAGGAACAGTAATTGAAAATTAATAAGTTAATATTTTCAACTAAATTGTTTTGAAAATATTAATTTGAAGAATATTTGAGATTCAACACATTCAAACCGATTCTGATTATTGTGAAATATTATACTTTGTTATTTTTATATTATTTGAAATAAATGGAATTAAATACATAACAATCACAAATGCAAGAACCACCTATCGTCAAATTATTACAAACAATCGACCAAATTTACTAAAGAAATAACTTGCATAAGCATGATTGGCTCATTAATAGGATGTTCAGCAGTTTTTGCGTGGTTTTATAACAAAAAGATTCAGATGCGTCGACAGTTACGAACTTTTAAACCAAACCGTATGCAAATTATTTCTTATGTGACTTTGGTCGATTATGCAAAACTTTATAAAACTAATTTAACGTATCGACTTTTATGCGGATTTAATTAAAATTTCCATTAAAACCTTTTAGCTAAAGCTTGAAGACCAGCTGAATGTATTGCACATAATTCCGTGAATGTGAAGACTTTAACAGTTAAAGTCCATACCAATTCTAAGTAAGTGCGCAGTGAAACTCGGCTGTGCAGTCGTAGACAAATTGTGATTCATTTTAGCGCGCAAAACAATTTTTCCACAGAAAAATCTACCTGGGGCCTATTTCATAAAAATTGCTTGTAATTAATTTACAGCTGTAAAGTAATAAACGCATATTTTTCTTTTGTATTTTTAATTAAAAATTATATTAATAAAATTGCGTTTAGAATTTAAAAATTCCATAAATTCCACAATACGTACGTATTTTTTAATTAATAAAATAAGAAGAAATTAAATGCGTTTATTAATTTACAATTACAGAAATCTTTAAGAAATAGGCCCCTGTATTATAAAATTAAATTAAAACTCAACTTTAAATGAGTTTTAACCCAAATGTGTGTGCTGCTAAATATATCAAAATAATCTTAATATGTTAGGAAATATCTTTCTAAACATGATGCGCTGCCATAAAAAAGTGTATTCAATATTTAGGGCGCTTATTGACGCCTCGTACTTAAACCGCTCATCACAGAAGCAAAAATATATAATATACCGAAAAATGTGCAACTCCAATATAAAAAATTCAGTTAGAGTAGGCCATTATAATGAGCCTCTCCATTTAAATGGCACTCTCCATAATAATGGCATAGTAGCCATTTTAATTCGAAGGAATATGCCGTTCGGCCAAGTCACTTTAAGGCTGGTTCATACTTATGTAAAAACGTCCTTTGGACAAAGTCCAAAGGACAAATACAGCGTATAAACGTATGTAAAAACGTCCTTTGGACTTTGTCCAAAGGACGTTTTAACATAAGTATAAACCAGCCTTTAACAGCATATTTTTCCGCATTAAAAGGCTAACTCGGTTTGACTCGACTTTTTTTCCCCCCCCTTTTTTTTTAAGGGGAGGCCCCGCCCGCCCTAGCCGAACAAAAAAACCAGCCTTTAAAATAGCGCGAACAAAGTTTAGGTTGTTTTTTAGGCTTTGCTTAGGCTTAGTAACGCGTAAGCTTAATCTTAAAATAAAAGTCGAGTAAAAAAAGTCGAGTAAAACCGAGTTAGCCCATTAAAATGGCTACTATGCCATTATTACAGAGGGTGCTATTTAAATGGAGAGGCTCATTATAATGGCCTATTATGACTTAATTTTTAATATAGGAGTTGCACATTTTTCGGTATTTCGGTATATTATATATTTTTGATATAAGTATATCCGGACCCAGCACGATATTTACTGTATTTAAACGGTGATGTGCGGTTTTTTAATAATTACCGCGCTGTATTCCGGCTATATTTACATGTTATATGAAAAGATGAGCTGTTTAACTACGATGTATTTATACTCTAACCATTCATCTTTTATCTAAGTAATTCTAAATGCTAAATTTAAATAAAATTTTTGCACTCTCGGTTAAAACAAAGCCATAAACAAAATTTTATAATTTGGGATCGTATATTCGTGGTACGGTACGTGACCAATCAGAGAACACTATTTCTTCAGCAGCATTTTACATTTGGAAATGGCACTTCCTTTACGATTGTTTTACAGTGCCTAATCATGATTCATTTTTGAATTGAATACGGAATATATTGTTGAAGTCGAGCATTTTTTAGTTATTGTGTATAAATCATATGATTTACTACTAAAATATGCCAAAACATGACAAAAATTACTTTTTACAATACACCGTTCCTTTTGTTACTAATTTCTAAACTGGTTTTGGTGCCTTAGTTGGGGTAAAAGTACCTTTTGTTTCATCAACAACGTGCTTGGTGACGTGCTTAATAATTTTTTCTTTAATGCGTTTGGCACACTAAAAGCTAATTAAACTTTGTTGACCTCGATGATTTGCAGTAATCAACGATTTTGCAACAATATAAAACAATATAAAATATAAAATTTGCCGCAATTCGGAACAAAACAATATAAAACTTGGCGCAAAAATGATTTGACTTACAAAATTGTTAAAAAATAGACGCTTTGTTTGAATTATTTTAAACAATATTCATTTAAATTGATTAAATTTGAAGCATCAGATTTAAACAGCTCAACTTGACAGATTTTTGTATATTTAGAGAAAAGGCGAGAAACAACATAACTTCACAATTTGGTTCTTTCCATACGGTTTTCGAATTTAGCCAGATTTAGTTTTTCTATAAATGTAAATGTTTTTTCCCTACAAACTCGTGTGTCCTTTTTTTAGAAACTCGGCTGAATTTACTTAAAATTGTTATAAAAAATTAATAACTTAAGGTGTTTTTACAAAAAATTTATTTTTTTAAATGAGGGGCTGCAGACATCGGTCGTATTTTTTTTGTAAAGATCTCATATTTTTTATCTATTGAATAAATGATTTCGCTTGTATTAACCAGAAGTATATTGGCAATACTCTTACGAACTGCGGATCTACTACAGCGTTTTAACGTCAAATTTTAATCGAATTTCAAACCTTTTCATATTCTGTTTTGTTTTTTTTCATTAAGGTATAAATACCGAAAATTAAATTTATACCATTTTGTCTTGCTGCTATTTTAAACATTCTGCAACAATTATTCCGTGACCTAGTAAAGTAGTTAAATGTGTTTCAAAAAAAGAAAAAAAACTTTTAAATGTTCTGTCCGATGAATGATCAAGGTTATACTTTATTAATAAAATGAAATGAAACACATTCTCCATGTTCATTCTTTTATAAAATAAACCTTTCTTTCTAACCTTTCTAACCATTTAGAAAACCTAACCTTTCTTTCAAACCTAACCTTTCTAACCATTCTTTTATAAAATTTTCTAACCATTCTTTCTTTCATTTTTCTTATCTTATCAAAAATATTTCAGTTTTAATGAATTGCTAAAATTTTTCCAATTCGTTCGAAAATAAAAAAAAATGGCTTGAAAGCAAGTCTTACACCTGTTTTGCCTAATTTTTTTTCGTTTTTTGACAAAAATTACACCGTTTTATATTCTCAAAAATAAAAAAATAACAGAATTTCTTTAGTTTTTACACCACATTTGGTGGAAAAACAACGTGATGTGTGTTCCTGACCGGAACCCAACCTGTAAGTCTAAAGCGCCGGCCGTATCCACCGAGCAGCAGTGATATGACGTTAGGCGTGTTTTTACCGGCTCATCGCTTGGTATCAATTGGTATAGCAAATACTTATTGTTCTATTCGCACATATGTGTGATATTTAAATTTCAATTATATCTATGCTCCTATATTATCGCACAATATAACGAATCGCCTTAATTTTTTTTCACGCCTGATTTTTTTCTCGCAAAATTAGGCTTCACGAAGACTGGTGGCGGATTTTCGAATTTTGGAAGTGATAACTATTTGCGCTGTGATCTTTTGTATTATCGAAGAAAAAATATATGCTGCATTCATAGACACTGTCCGGAAATTTATGTAAAGAGTTCAACCAAACTTTGGATCGAATTTTGTTAAAAAAATCACAATCGCCGAAATATTTGAAGAAATTATCTAAAAGTTTTTTATCGTAAAATATGTCTTTTGCATCTAAAAAACTGCAATTGTATCGCAATGGGGATCCGAGCTTTCGACCCTTGCCGTTTCTTTTTAGTGGGCGGAGATTCAAGACGCTGGAATCCCTATTGGACGATCTCACAAAGAAAGTTCCTCCCCTTAGCGGTGGGCCTGCCGCAAGAATCTATAAAATAGGTAAAAAAATAATTGGAAAGGACGTTGGCAACTGTTGATACCTTCTATTTGTTGATATAGTCAAAATTGCTTTTGAAATCGCCTCATGGTTCCGTAAAAGAAACAACCGATTTTAAACAGTCTGTAGAAAAACTTCAGATCTTAATCTGAAACCTTACTTAATTTAAATGTTGTTATTATTTAAAAGCTTTTGTGCAAAAAAAACAAAAGGCAAGTGTCTGGTTTGCGTTTTGAGTCGCCATTTTCATAAAAGCGACGTCTCTAAAAAACAAATAAAAAACGGTTCTTTGATAAAGATTTAATTGTAAATTAGTTTCGTGATCGTTGTGGTATTTCTATATTAATGATAAATAATAAAAAAAATCCCTTTAAAATTTATAAAATTTTTTTTGAATGGTTTTTATTTGAATTACTTCTAACTATCAAAATTTCACAAAAAGCCTGACATATGACAATATTTCGCAGAAACCTTTCCATGTAGATTATTCGACAAAGTGCAAATTATTTTAAATTTCGTAGTAAATTTTTGGGGTTAATGAATAACCAACACCTTATTGCCTTTAACAATAATTACAACTACTGTTTGCACTCATTAAAATATTTTTTGTTTTTTTATGTTTTCTAGGTGTTGTCTACTGTTTTTAAATAAGCATTGAGTTTTATGAAAATCCAAAATGTGTAATATGTTTCCCAAATTATAGTGGTAAGCTTTTAAAAACCCATTGTAAAAACTTAAAACAGTTATAAAAACTTGAAAAAAATTGCTACTGTAGTATCGAAAATTTATAAAATAAATATAAAAATATAGTTGCACTAAAAGTGTTTTTGATAGTAAAAATATCTTTACGCAGCCTTTAAAAAAGCCTGAAAAGTTTTCGTGTCAGTTTGCAACGTTTGTAAGAAATTTTAAACCTTTTAAAAAGTTTTCTAGCGTTTTCAAGCATTTATAAAGTTTTATTTTGTTTTTGCTTATATACACGCAATGCAATTGTTTTTGTTTTCAACTGTTGAAAATTCAAAATATAAAATATTTAATTAATTCAAAAATATTTAAAATATTTAATTAAAGAACAAAATACGACATGCAGTTTTTTTCAAATTTTTTCAAATATTTTGTCGCAAGATGTAGTATAAATATAAAGAAATATTAAATCCCGCCCACCCCCATATACTTGCCGAACACAATTTATTTTAACATTTGACATTTCCCCAAAATAAAGAGTACAATGTATTTATTGATTTAAATGAAACGAATTTCTTTTTAAATAGATTTTAGGAAATTTTACCTTAAAATAAACCTAAACCTAGATCTGGGCCCAAACCAGTGTTTTTTGTTTGATTTTTTTGGACTCCAAGTTTACATTTTTTGCTGCTGCAAGTTCAAAAAATTTTTGGACGAACTAAGTTCTCAAGATTTTGTACTTTGCGAAAATTGAGGTATTAAAGTATTAAGCAAATAAAAGTGTAATTTCATCTTAAAGTATGCAATGCATATAACTAATTATACACAAAGATAAGCCTGACAAAATTCCGTGTCTTAAATATAATGTTTAAATAAACGAAGGTTTGGTTTTACAATTTTTAAATACTTATTTAGTGTTTAAAACTTTTACAGCTAATTTTATTTTGTTATATATTTATTTTGTTATTATTTTTTTTATTTTGTTTATACTGTTACAAAATTTTTTTGTGTAGATACCATAATTACAGTTTAGTTTTAATACTTTTAAGCAAACTCCTTGTACACACCGACACGTCATGAAAACTGACGATGATGAATGGACAATAGTCTGGTGGTTTTTACCGCGTAACTAACTGTTCAAAAGAATTAATATTGAATCTAAGCTTAAATTGTCCTAGCAATAAGTCCAATCGACCAAACTCACGTGAGAAATTGTGAAATGTGAAAAGTGCGTTCGCAACTGTCGAACCCATTTAATTTTTTGTTGAAAAACCATGTAAAAACTACTGAACGTACTATTACTCAACTGGACATCATACGGAGCGACCAATCAGCTGCGCGCCAACTATTTTTATGCAAATAAAACTACATCGTATGCAAGTCAACTTACGTGAATTTGGTTGATTACAGCAATTTATACAACGTTGTGTTATATTTGTAAACAAAAGAAAATAATATAACAAAATTGCGGCATTAGTCCACCAAGTCAACTAACACCCTCAAATTTAGCTAAGAGAAATTATCCAAATTGTTGAAAAATATTATTGAAAAACTCTAGTGAGCTAATCACGTCAGGATCTTAAGGACCCTGAAAATGTCATGTAGTATTTGTGATCACATCATTTATGTTTTGCTCTGTGGGAATGGTTGTGGGAGGAGCTTTTAAAATTCCTTTTAGATATATAGCGCTTGAAAAAACTTGTATCTCCAATGGACGAAAGATCTCCTTTTTTCCCAAGCAGCCCTAATTGGCTAAAAATGATTCTATAAAGTCTATAACTACGTGAAGGTCTTTAACACTAAACAATTTCCGTAGGGTTTTGACTATCGTGATTTATTATAAAACAAACTAATTTATTGTGGATAAAAGCTAAAATATTACAACAAACAAGGCATAGAAGATTAATGTAGTGCAAAACTCATTTTCAATAATGATAAGACATTTATTTTTTTATGCCACCATGAAAAAATGCTTCAACAAACAATTAGTGTTAAACTAAAACAACAAAACTATTACATGAGATTCCTACAAACATTGGGGTTCGATGCATGTTTTTTTTAAATAAATTCATTTAATGTACATATCAGCCGTTATATTACAAAGGTTATTTTATCATTCACAAATATTTCTGCAGACTTGCTCCCAGAATCAATGTTTTATGTAAGTTAATTAAAACCTTGAGTTTGAAGCTGACCTCGAATCAGCGACTTTTGCTCGATAATCAAACATTATACAAATTATTTAAATCTGTAATAAGGATTAGGGTCGATGGAGCCGAGGGAACTTGGAGCCGAAAAAAAATCCCTAAAACCTATACCTAAGCCTAAGCGAAGCCTAAAAAAAGGTCAGAATTTTTTGCGATTGCTCCAAGTTCCCAACTTGCGGCTCTAAAGACCCTGCACCCTTTAATAATATTTAATAATATTGGCTTGGGTAGTTTATACGGGGCAGAATGTTTACAAAAGGTTTCTGATTTGATCCCAGGTGCAGTTCCAAGTCCAAGATTTCAATTTTTCGGAATAATTTCGTGGAGCAAAGCCTAAAATAATATTTGATGAATAAATTAGCTGAAATTAACAACACAATGCGCTCGTCGTATAGGAACGATAGTGCTTACTACTAGCCAGTCTAAGCGGCCCAATATAAACAGAGCATTTTTAATTAAAAGGGTTGGTTAAAAAATTATTCGCTATGGGCATTATTTTCCCCACTTTGTAAGTTTTAAAAATATTTCACCTACATATGTTAATATACATCTAAACGTTTAGCTTAAACTCAAGTAATATTTTTAATTGTATAAAAATGTTTTTTTATCTGTGAGTGTGATATAAATTTGATTTTATTTATTTTCTTACAGATTTTGCGGTGAAATAAAAAATAATAATAATAAAACTACTAAAACCTATTCAAAAATATGGCAAAATTTACGAAACTCCACAACGTTAATTTACGAACCCAACCCACAAAAATACCAAAAAAAATAAACTACCATACATTTTCTTAATAAAATATTTTATCTTAATAAATTATTATATTTTAACATCGGCCTTGCGCTTTGTTTTCTTTATACGAAATAAATATTTTTTTAAAACTTTTATTGTTATGATTTTAGATGGTTCTGAGCAGATAATGTCTTTGGATGAAATAGAACTTTTGGATGACGCAGACACTAAATTAGTCGTGGCGGGAAATCAGCCCTACAAAAAAATTAAAGGCGGATACGAAAATATCGGGGTTCTAAAGCAAAAACAGGTATTTCAATTTTTGATTGTAATAACGTTAAAAATCGAAACAGTAAATATAAAATAAATGTCATTTATGCCCTATTTTTATTTGATTCATAGCAAAGTCCGAGGTTGGTTTTTTGTATTTTTTTAATTAAAAAATTTAATTAAAAAGAAATTAACTTTGGTGGACCTTTATACTGTGCGTAATATTTTTTACATTATCGATATACAATTTATAAATTTAGTCCCTACCTATTTTTTTAAATAATGCAGATGCCTTTTACAGATAAAAATTTACAACTGAAACTGATATTTTCATTAAAAAGTCATTATGATGTTATTTTTTTATTTACCAACACCGAATTTAATGCGCCAGTTTTTTACCATTTTTATTATTCCGCTGCTTTTCTCTGTCAGAATTTCAGCTATTTATAATCTTTAAAATATAAATTTAGCTTTTTAAAAGATTTTTTAACATTTAACAATTGTTTAAAAAACATTTTTTGACTTCATCCGAAATAAAATAAATTTGATTCACTAGACTGGTCCTGAAGAAACATACTTGGAAAAAAACAAACGACTTTACAAACGCAGGTCCAAGGAAAACAGAATCGAGGACAGGCCAGTAAACACTGTTAAAATCTCACTTTTGCGTTGCGGTGATCCAAATTTCCAGCAAGTTTAAAGATTTATTATAAATTTTAAATAATTATTTAAAGTAACCACCTATTTAGGATGTGTTCTAATTAGAGAACGTACCCCTAATTGCCAATTAGGATACACACGTCAGAAATTAGGGCACTATAAGTGCTTCAGAAATTTTTATTATTTGTTTGTTTTTATGTTATAATTTTTTTTATGTTATCATATTCACTTTATTTGATTTCATACTTAAAAACTGATGTTCATATTACCATGAGTTAGTTAATTCCACACACCTATCAGAAAAATATATTTGAGACTTAAAACATCATATACATATTATTTACTTCATTTCCCTGGAAAATTCCGAGTATTTAATATTTTTTGGAATCGTCCTAACCTAAGTTTACTGTTTTTTAAAACAATAAATTTTCTTTCTGCCTTTTTTCCGCTCTTTAGTGGACTTTTTTTGTTTTTGTATCATAAATACAATTTTTTATATATAGACAAACTATTAAAACGTTACGCAGCTTCTTTACTTATAAGCTTTTGTACAATAAACTATATTAGGACCTGGAATTTCTAGTTTAAAAACTTTTTTTTCACTTTAGAAGCAGAAAATACGTTTTGCGACTGAAACAAATTAAAACGTGGGAAACTTTTCTTGAAGATCTTCAGGACATTATTCCTCCAGTTGAAGGTAAAGTTAAAAATCTTGGACAATTTTTAACCTAAGTGGAAATTTACCCTTTTATGAAAGCCATGAACAGGAAAAACATTTGCAGTAAACAAGATTATAAATATTATTATATTATTAAACTCCATTATTAACATTTAGAATAGAATAGAATAGAATAGAATAGTTTATTTGTCAGAAAAAAAAAAATGACAAAAAGCAAGAGGGACGTACAGAACACATACAGAAATTACTGCCAATAAAGAAAAACTTTACAATGCCTCAAATCACATGTAACTTTTAAAGCAACATCGTAAACTTTTGCGGCTTATTCCAAATTTATGTCTTGGAGAAGCAACTTTCTGCAATCCAATTTATTTTTCAACCATTATTTGTAGCCGCAGAGAAGGAATTTTCCAAGAAAAAACTACCAACATCTATGTCAACATTTTCACAAAATAATACACCATACATTCTTTTTATCGCTTTTTTCAAACTCAAAAACCATACCATTGAGTCTACAAACGATTCAGCAATACAGCACTTTTTAAAATTCTTGTTCCATTTTATCAATATCCTTACAAGAAAAACAAAGATCAAGCAGGGCAACAAACTTAAAAGCCCTATAAAAACGTTTTCTACGAAAACAACGCAAAATAAAGCCTCAAACGCGCAGAAATTCAGCACAGCAAACATAAATCATACAGATAAATCCCAAATCACAATTACACCCTTATATCATTACTAAGACTCATACCAATATTCCAACAAAATTCATTTTTCAAAACCTTTCATCCATTTTCCCAACTCAAAATTATTTTTAATCTTTTCATTTTTTCCCAAAACCCATCTCCAAAACACACCACAAACCTCTCACCTTCAAACAAAACAAAAAAACCAAGAAGCCACCAATCACACCATCTTTCCCACAAACAAAAAAACCTCCACGCCAAAACCACCACACAAACACAAACACAACAAAACTCAACACCCTTCCTCCCGCCTCCCACATCCTCTTTTCCAAAACCCCCAAAAACCCCCCACCCTCCACAAAACCACCACACTCCAACACCCCCAAACCCACACCATTTAATATTGATGTCCAATTTTAGGAGGTCCAGTAAGTCATGTATACACTATCGATGGTAATGAAATTGCAGATTTAACTCTAATTGAGGATGGAGTGGAATATTGTGTTTCTGGTGACCAAGGCTTTGTGCCACCCGGAGAATAGTAATAATAACTTTTTATTAGAAAATGAGCTTAAACTTTTACATTTATTTTTTTAAAAATTAAATTACTGATTGTCTAATTAAAAATAAAGACACTAAATTGATATTAGTCATATAAACCCTTTTGATTCTGTGAAAAATAGCCCTACTTCTAGGTAGCCAAAACCTTTTTAATTTGGTTTTAAATCCGACCAGTAAATGAAAAGGACTATTTTTCTGAAAAAAGTGTGCTACCGTGTTTGCCAATTTTTATGTGGTATTTTTTTTAAAAACACCACTCTTCGTTTCCCTACGTTAGATAGAAAACATTGTTTATTAGTTTAATAGGATCATAATAGTTTATTTCTCTCGTTTTTAATTTAAAATGCTGGTTTTAGTTTGAAAATGTTCGTAAATCTAATGTAAATCTCTCAAGAAACTCAAAAGTTTCAGCTGTAAGAAGCAGAGTTTGTTGTCTAAATCACCGAACTTGTATAGTTAAATAAGTTTAATCTTACAAAAGTTTTAAATGTACACGTAAATTTAAATTTATATATACATTTAATTAAATTTAAATTCTACATATATAAAAAAGTTTAAAGCTGGTTCGCACCACGGTGATAAGTGACAAATTTCAAGGGACAACGCGTTTTGCGCGTGTTTAATCCGTTACACTGTCACTTGTCTTTGCGGTGTTAACGCATTGTCTGCTGTCACTCCTGTATGAACCAGATTTAAATATTTCAGCCGGAAGAACAAACGTTCGTCGTCCAAATCGCCCAATTTCACCTACCGGGGCCGTTCCAGATCCCGAAGCGTCTCTCGAAGTCCCCGACCGGAAGCGGACCACGACCATCTGGCCGCGGAACCGCCAGCCAGCGCCAGGAGCGGCGGGTCCTCCGCCCCAAACACCCCGCGCAGCGGTCGACGGCCCAAAAGCGAAATGCTCTTCAATCGAACGGACCAAATCAAACCAGAACCCTTGTTTATGTTGTGAGTTGAGGGAAAATTACCTATTTGTGAATGGAAGTTAAAACATATTAAAGGAAAATTGAAGCAAGTTAAGTAAAATCTTTGAAAGTAAACGAAAAGCTTATTGTTTTAAACAAAAAGCTTATTTTTTATTGTTTTGTTTTTTTTGGTATCATAAATTGTTAAACGGCTTTAAAAAGATGCTTTTCCACGCAATGCTCGGCGAATAATATTAATAATTTTTAGCGTTTTCAAAAATGGAGACGGCATTCAGGCAAGAAGAATGTTATTCACACCAAAGCAGATGGGTAAAGGGATGCCGTGGATGTTGGAACAACTAGCGAAAATTCCCGGTTATGCCTGCAATCCTAGAAAGTAAAAAATAATTTTTTTTATTAGGGTCAATGTTGGTAGCCCCTTATGACGCGGAAAAAATTTATAGTGTAATAAAATATATCATTTATAGTAGAAATTTTTCAATACAAATAAAATATTTAGAAAAAATATTTTGCCGTGTTTAATAAGGTATTAAAACCCAAAAATTATTAATAACTGTGTAGCCATTACGATTTGGGTAAATAAACGTTTATTTTGGAACATTGATATTGTCTTGTATTTAAATATGATTCATTCATTCATACATTCGTTCGTTCATTCGTTCATTCGTTCGTTCGTTCATTCGTTCGTTCATTCATTCATTCATTCATTCATTCATTCATTCATTCATTCATTCATTCATTCATTCATTCATTCATTCATTCATTCATTCATTCATTTATTCATTCATTCATTTATTCATTCATTCATTCATTCATTCATTCATTCATTCATTCATTCATTCATTCATTCATTCATTCATTCATTCATTCATTCATTCATTCATTCATTCATTCATTCATTCATTCATTCATTCATTCATTCATTCATTCATTCATTCATTCATTCATTCATTCATTCATTCATTCATTCATTCATTCATTCACTCACTCATTCATTCATTCATTCATTCATTCATTGATTCATTGATTGATTCATTCATTCATTCATTCATTCATTCATTCATTCATTCATTCATTCATTCATTCATTCATTCATTCATTCATTCATTCATTCATTCATTCATTCATTCATTCATTCATTCATTCATTCATTCATTCATTCATTCATTAATTCATTAATTCATTCATTCATTCATTCATTCATTCATTAATTCATTCATTAATTCATTCATTCATTCATCTTTCCTTTTCTTTTTTCTACTTTTTTCTTTTTTGTCATGATGCACTTCCTTTAATAAGCAAATAATTGTTTAAAAAATTTAGAGTTGATGGAGCCAAAGGAACTTGGAGCTGAAACTGGGAACTAAAAATAGAGAACTTGAAACCGTAAATAAGGAACTTGGAGCCGTAAATTTGGTATTTAGAACCGGAAGTGTAAATCGCTAAAACCTTTACCTACGTTGTAAACCTAAGGGAAACCTAAATAAAAGCCCAAACCAATTTTTTAAGGGCTCCAAGTTGCCATGGTTCGTGGCTTTAAATTCCTTGCTTGTGGTTCTAAAAACCTTGTAGCGTTTAAAATAATAAATAGCCATAACACATTTTTAGACTTTGCACAATGGATGGCCGTGATGTTCATTCAGTGGACCAATTAATCAACAAAGGGGCCTATGTGTTAGTTGCATATGGTGAGAATTTCAGGGACACTTGGTATTATTTACCAGATGGTTCTCTGGACACAAGGTGCCTAAATTTCATTTTATCATTTATATAGTTTGATAATTTTTATAACCGTATGTTTTTACCTACCTTATCTTTTTTAAGTTTTTTATAACGAGCGTCATAACAATATCTGTCTCCCATATCTTTTTACTATTTATCAGCTTGGCCTTATATTCTTAGATATATTTTTTTATCCTTTTCGACATCACATGTCCAATGTTTATTGCAGTGAAAATCCAGAAAATGACGGGGACAATATAGTGGGAAATGCTCCCCGCGAAAAAGGGAGTCCAGACAGAATCGACGCACGACGTAGAAGCTCAAAAAGAAGCAGAAGGTAAATTTGGAAAAAGGGCAAATAGATAGCACAATATCAGGGAAGAGCGCGGAGCGCTCTTTCCCTTATATTAAATGGGTTAAGTCACTGCGCGGTTAACCGTTGTTGATGGCGTCATCAGGGAAGAGCGCGGAGCGCTCTTTCCCTTATATTAAATGGGTTAAGTCACTGCGCGGTTAACCGTTGTTGATGGCGTCATCGAAATCAACAAAACCTTTAATAGTTTTTTAGCCAATTAAAAATCAAAACATATACCGAATTACCTCCGACAATATTAAAAAACCTAAAAACTTCCCAAAACATACCTCAATTTTATAACTACCTATCGCCTGCTTTTTTTGTTTTTTTGGGTCCCCCAAAAATTTCTGTGAAATATTTGCAGCCTTATTTTTTGGACACGTAGACGCGCAAATTGCCCCCCACCTAGTTTTCTATTTTTCAATATAGTTTTTATCGTGGAAACTAAACTGTTTCATGTAAAAGTGTATTACCATTACATTGCACCGCGACACTTTTTTTCCTTACTGAATTACATATTAGTAATTTTATTCAGTAATATCTCGGTGGTTTGGTTTAATGCAATAATTTACTTTTTATAAATTATGCAATTTTCAGACGAAAAAATATCACCATATGGATAAAACAATAATATTTAAAAATAAAATGAAATAAATCTTGGGTGATGTGCGACGCTGGCCGTGTAAAATGTTTCATATAGTGAAATTATCAAAATCGAAACAGAAAAAAACTCTTTTTTATATGAGTAATTATGAAGCTAATTATTCTAAAAATTAATGAAAAGACTAATCTGGGTAACTCCGTGAAAATCGCACCAACCTAAACCACATAAAATAGTGTTTTTCTTCTGTTTAAATTTTTTTAACTAAATACTGATTTAACCACTTTTTTAAGTTTATCTTTATTTGGACTTTTGTTTTGTGCTCCATTTTCTGTATTTATGGTTTCGTTTAATAACAAACCACACCATTGTAATGGCTTTTCCAGGTTCCATATATTTACTACTTTATCCTGATAACTAGTCCTTTCTCGCATTAAATTTCTGGAGCGTTGTAGCTTTGATAGTATTCCATATAAAAAAGAGTTTTTTGTTTCGATTTTGATAAATTTCCGTCTATTCTAAAACATTTCTCCCTACCGCAGCGCTCACACGTCACCAAGATTTATTTCATTTTATTTTTTTAAATATTTTTATTGTTGCCATATGGCTGCTAATTAGTGGTAAGGATATCTTTTTCCGGCTTTCCCGTTGAAAATTATAATTTTTATAAAGGTAAGGAATTAGATAATTTAAACCAAAAAAATAACCACAAAATACAGGTGTATTACTGAAACGAAATTACTTATCATGTAATTCAGTAAGGAAAAAAGTGTCACACAAGTACCCCGAGCACCGCCTGAAACTTGACGAAAAAAAACTGGTCGTTTTTCACATGAAACAAAGAGGTTTAACTACAGGCAATAGAGCATATTCAAAAATAAAATTCCAGGTGACAAGGGATCGGCAGCATCTACGTGCAAAAAATCAGCTCCAAATATTTACCACAGGAAAAATTTTGGGCAATCTTAAAAAAAAACAAAAAAAGTTAAAGCAATTAGGCTTATTAGTATAAAATTGAGGTATGTTTAGCAAAAAGTTTTTAGGTTTTTAAAATATCAGAAAAATATGGGAAACATTTTAGTTATGAGCAATACGTAACTGAACGTGTTACACA
>JASAMX010006988.1:0-14615 GCA_030248175.1 Microlaimidae sp. YZB2_3
ACTACTGTTATTATTAGCAATAGAAGAATCTTGACCTGAGGCAGGTGCGTTCCAGGAATTCATTAGCGCGGGCCGGCGTGGACCGTTGGATGGGGTGTTATTTTGACCACCCGCGTTTTGGGAATTATTAGAGTTATTATTGTTATTACCACGGTTGTTGTTAAAATTACTATGGTGGTTACTACCGCGGCGGTTGTTTTGGTTCTGTCCACTTTCTCAACTAGGATTCCCAGGATAACCGTTGTTCTGAGGGCTTGGTTTGTCTGTACACTCAGATTGAAAATGCCCCACCCTCTTACAGAAATCGCAAATGGGGTTCTCTCCCCTGAGTCTTCTTGTTTGTCCCAAACTCCCAACACATTTATGGAGGAGGAGCGCCCAAAGATCCCAGCTCACCACAGCGCATTGCATTGCAATTCTGCAACTGACAGCCCCCACGCCAAATCCATGCAGCCTTCAGCTGACGATTTCATTATCTGCCTAGGCGGGCCTAATCAGTAAGTGGAAGTTATCAATCTTGCAGCCAAAGAAGACCAGCAACCAGTCACGCCACCACCCCCACCGAGCCCTGGATTAATGCTAACTCCATCCCCCATGACAGTCCCCCCTCAGCAACAGCCAGAGAGAACTTTTTAGATCTCTCTCAGTCAGGTGGAAAGAGGAGTTGACATAACCCCATGCAAATTGTTTGCCTATGCAATGACGCCACTCCTATGCACACCAGTGGTCTATGGCTGACAGCTGCCTTCATCTGTTCAGCACCTGCTTCCGCCTCCCCTGGTCTCACAGCTATTTGCGGTAAATGCCATATAAAAACTTTTTTTTCACATTTTGGAGTATATCATGCTACGTTTGACATAGTTTTGTTTTAAATCAAACATATTATTGACTATTTTACTCGAAATGTTTTGATTTACTTATAATTATGCCTTCGCAAATGTAAAACTTCAAAAACACCTTTCACTTCGTTTACTTCCATAATATGGCAAAATGGCAAAAATGTCAAAAACTGCCAAAAATGGGAAAAATCGCTTGTGCGTGCGCAAACTTTAACTCCCTAGTTTGAAGTATTATAATTTTTGGCTGGGGGGTTGGAATTTTTGCAGCGCCTTAAGCCCGGTTCACACTGAGGTGGCAATGCCACTGGTGGGAATGCCACAGCCACCGGTGGGAATGCCACCGGTGGCATGGCCACCGCTAGGTTCACACTGGGGTGGCATTGTCACCGCTGAAGAGCATTTTGTCCGCGTGTAGAGCTAAGAAAATGTCGGTAACTTTTTTTACTTTTTACTCTTTTTTTTACTTTTTACTCTTTGTCATTATTTCCCAGCTGTTTACCTGATTAATTCTGTCAATGTATGTTTTTTCTCGCTTGTAATAAGGTTCCAGACTGTTTTGAACTTGATGAGAAGTTCATCGGAATCAGTAGCCAATTTTTTAAAAGTTTTATTTTTAAAAGGTGGTCGAAGAAACATTAACAAACTTAAAAATTTTCTTTTTAATTAATATAGGTAAACGATTTTGTTTTTAGATTTTTTTAATAACCTTGTTTTTAGATTGTTTACTCTTTTAACCTAAAGCCGCGCAATAAATTATATTAGAAACTGTGCGACAGAAAAATTTTTTAAAATTGCAAATCTTTTATTAATGCATAAAAAATTGCAAATTTATATTCAAGCACTTTTCCATGCTATGTATGTACGTGTGTTTAAAATTCGTAAAAACTACTTAAAATTTTTTTTCATAAAAGATCATTTGTTTTTGTTTGTTTTGCTAAACACGGTTTTGCTTTATAATTGTTTCATTTATGCAATTTACGCGTTTTCAGGCGTTTTTCTATTTACACCAAATATTGTTTGCCGGGTTTGCTTATACAATGAAAGCGTTTATGTAAAAACCGTATTATTTTCATTGATTTTTTTAACACTGCGCGCGTTCCCATGCGTTTTTTTCTTGAGAGAGCTGCCACCGATGACGGAGTTGGATTGAACACAACAGCAGTGGCAATGCCACCTCGCGGTAACATTGCCACAGCAAGGTGGCATTGCCACCTCAGTGTGAACACGTCATATATTTAACGTTAGACACAACAGCGGTGACAATGCCACCGGTGGCATTGCCACCTCAGTGTAAACCGGGCTTTATTGTTTTAACAAAATTTAAAGTCTTAAATTTTAGTCATGAAACAAATCTAACGACCGATAATGGTAAGAATATTTTGTCTTCTAGTTTTTTAGTGTATTTATGTTTTACACGTAATTTTTTTGATTATTTATTATTATAGATTAATTTGATGAGCCTTTTTAGCTTTTTTCCATTTAAAACTCAAAACCTCAAGTAATTTTCAAAAAAAAACAAAACAAGATAATAATAATCTTAATGCTTGTATGTCTTATTTTAACAAAATCTTGTTTGTAAGGTATTTCAATGCAGCTTTTTAAAACTATTGAGTAATATACCAGGGCCTTTTTCGAAGATTTTCTTGATTGAAAGTAATTAGTTTGTGTGTTGAATTTTTTCGTTTAGAGAGTAATATTCTTATTTTGTTTATATCAATTATATAAAACGAACTTTAAACCACTATTTGGTGTTTTGAATTTAAAAAAATGTATTGCGGGTTTTATTAGAAAATAAATGTTTGATAAATACTTGATTACAATTCAAAAATTACATTCTACAGAAAAATACAATAATTAATTAATAGTAATGAAAAGTTTTTTAATTCCCAACAGATGATTATTACTATATACAAAAGCTTTTATTAAACACTGAAAAGCATAATTTTATTTATTGTTTGTTTGTTTCTTTAGGCACCCAGTTATCGACTTTACAGATTAACTGTCTGTAAAAGAAAATACTGGTTGCTATATGGTAACTAAAGAAGGCAATGCGAAATTATTAAACTATAATAAATAAAAATATATATATAGCAGGACCCACCAGTATCACCAATACAGCTGAAGGCACTGACGTCCGAAGCGATTTTCTAACTCTTACTTCAGTCTCAGTAAGAGTCACTTCCTGTATGCTCAAAACCGGATATCTCAAAGTCCTAATAGTATGATAACCTCAGAGTGATGAACAGACAATGAAGAAATTACCATGTTTTAGATTCTGTCAATAGATGGTAGATTTATTTTTAAATTATACTTGGATTTGATTTACTTATGATACCTTAGGAGAATAATATTAAGAAGGTTTAGGGTAAAAAGAAGAAATAAGAAAGGAAATTGAAAATTAATAATATTATTTTGTTAATGCCTAAGCAAACCTATGGCTGATATAGTATGATGGAAGAGACGCTTATAAAGGGAATATAACCTCTTGATCGGAGAGGTAGTGGCCCCAAGTAATTATTTTGGGTACTTAAATTGCCATATTCTTCTTTTAACTACATTGCATACATATTCTGACCACTCCATTCTGGATGAAACCAAACAGTGTTTACCGCCTTCATTAGAATATACAGTCTTCCTCAAATTCTTTGGAATTAGCAAACCCAGTTAAAGCAAAACGAACTAAACAATGTGCAGGTTAAATGAGAAAACAAAAGCAATACAATAAACAAAAGAATAGTTGATAAACATTTTATTCTGATCATTATTTGCAACGTTTCGATAACTTCAAGTTACCATCATCAGGCTGTTCTATAAATATGTAAGCAATTAAAGCAATAATTACACAAGGTATACTAAAAATACAATAGCAAGAAATTACAATAAATAAATCTATATAATAAATAAAGTAGGACATGTGATATTAAAGAAAGTGTAAAGTAATTAAAATATTTTTTATTAAAAAAGAGATTTGATAAAACAAGGTAAGTGAAAGATAATTTAACAAATAAAAATTGGGATTTGAATAACAGTTAAGTTAGTTTTAAAAGTTTAAACGGGAAATAAGCATAAAGCTTAAATGTTAAAGGATATAATGATTTTTAGCAGAAAACAAAAAATTAAGATTAAAAATGAAGAGTAGATAAAACATAATTATGATAGATAAAAAATAGTAATAAACTATTATGAAACGCAGGAACGACAAAAATATAAAAACAAGCATAAAACCAAAAATTTTGTATGAGTCCAAAAAACATTATAAAATAAAAGGGAAAAAATTTTTTGGGAAAAAATAGTAAAAAAAAAAAATTTACGACTGATAAAACGTGAAACACTTATTTAAAACAAAACGACCAGAAAAAATTTTTTTTTATTAAAACAGAAACATTGGCTGAAAAAAATTTTTTAAGACGAAGAAAGCGAAAGAAAGGGTTAAGACAGTAAAAGAGTGATAAAATGGTTTTGAAAAATAAACAACAATTAAAAAATATTAAAACAATTTTGGAAAAGAAAAAATTAAAAAGGTTTTAAAGAAAAAAAAGGAGCTAAAAAAGCTGAAGAGGAAGGGAGGCCACATTTTTATTTAATGACGGTTTTTCTTGAGCAATGTGTATGCTCTCCTTACACAAGAGGTAAAAATCAGAGGACGCACGATACAATATAGAAAAATCGCTAGGAGAGGCTTGATACCCACACTCGAGTAAATGATCTAATAGGGCAGATTTATCTTTTCGCATTGTGGCGCGGTCAGTTAAGGGACTTCTGCCAAGGTGCTCAGATATTCTGGTGGTGAAATGGCGTACCGATTTACCTGTATAGGAACTATTGCAAGTTCCACACGTGAAGTTGTATACCACACAGGATATCAAGCGCCTTGGTATTGGGTCCTTAATCTGAAAAAATCCACCAATGCGACAAGAAGTGGAGAATACTATTTTGCAATTAACTTGGGGTAATGTTTTAAGTAGAACGGTAAGTCGTTTACGAGTTTGCAGCGAGAGAGCTCCAAGAAAAGGTAAAGTGAGCACCAATGGACACGCTGGCACATTAATAATTTTTTCTGCAGCTGGTAACAAAAAGATTTTTTCGAAAAACTTTTTTATGCATTTGTCCATAAAACATTGTGGATAGCCGTTTAGTTTAAAAATAGCCTTAAGCTTAACAAATTCTTGGTGTATTTGGTTCATAGTACCGCATATAGTGCAAGAACGAAAAAGTAGACTATAAAATAGGCCGACAGTATACCAGAAAGCAGATAAAGTTTGGAAGTGGTGCAGGTGCTGTAAACTTCCTTTGCCACAGTGCTAAAATAAAATATAGCATAGTAGTTGTATTATTTAGGAAAGCCAGTGTTCCAAAAGATGCAAAGATGTTCCATATTTCACTAAAGATTCACTATTAAGGAATGTATCGAGATTTTATCCATAATGAAGAAGTTGTTCTGGGTTCATGCATGATTGTAGGTATACCTCAGACAATGATGATGAGGCACGTTCATTTCTGTGGGTAGTTTGAGTCTTATTTATCATTTTCATCATTTCTAATTTTCCTTTGGGTTTGCGGGCAATTTTCTTTGAAGTTGAGAGGTGGTGTACTGTATCAGCATAACTCCCAATAATGTTTTAATACTTTTTGATGAGTCATTCTCCAAATTGGCATTGTGAATTATTTCATCCAAAATTTTCCATTTTAATTCAAGGTTTTTCTGGAGTTTATTCTCGAGTTCAGAGAAATTTCTTGAGTTTTCTGAGTGTTGAAGATTGTATTATAGACCATGTTCATATTCTTTGTTCAGGTAATAAATTCATTTCGACCGTTGAGCACTCTGATGATCGCATTCCATTGATGATTATTGATTCAGATTTGGCATACAGGAAGTAACTCTATGTTGAGATCGGTCAATGAAGCAGGAGTTAGCCCATACCGTGCTTGGCTTCGGAGTGGTGTACCCGAGAAACTACCGACACCAAAGAGACAGGACCCAGGGCGGGAACCTCATCCATTCTCGAGACATGGATGCCATCTTTATTGCCATATGGACGCAGCAGTATGTTGACAGTGTCATCATACCGGCGGCTTATGCCTTTAAAGATGGTACGGTATGGAATTAGGGTCCCATTTTATTTATTAAATGTAACAAAATTTTCAGTTAATTTTCCAATAAACACTTGTTGGTTTTTAACAAAGTTTTTTTGAAGCAAGCAAAATACTAATGTTTTACTCAGTTCTAAATTCCACAAATACATTTTATTGAAAATAAACAAGAGGGGTAACTGACTTAATTTTGGCCCCTTTTTTACTTTTTGAATAAGTTTTATCTAATTTTTCCAATCGACCGAAAATTTGGTCTAAAATCAAACGATAGCTATTTTTGTTATTCCAGTGCAAAATTTTAAAATTTCTTTTACACTTAAAGAACAGTGGAGTTTTAAATTTTTTTTATAGTGGCCAAAATTAAGGCGCGAGCTAAACTTCAGCCACCTAGAAAAAACCGGCTGTAACTATTGCCAAAACGAACAATAAAAGAATTTTTAAAGGTTGAAAATTTATTCTTAGGTATTGTTCTTGATACATATAGCTTAATTTATCTTGTTTGCAAACTTTAATAGTTATTAGCAAGACTTAATATAATTATGTCAAAACTTTTAAAAAAACAAGATTTAATAACCTATATTTTTTGTTGAATTTTTTTGGCTTAAAAAAACGTCAAAAAAAGTCAAACGAGCAAAAAAAAAATTTTTTATAAATGCAGTAGTACAATAATATTTTAAAACAGCAAAAAGCGGCAGGTTATTTCACTTAAATTTTAGCCGGGTAGTGTGGAGTTCCTCCTCGTGGTGCCTTGCGGGCAACGTTAACACTAGTTTTTGTCATGAGATTTGTAGAATAAAGCGGTAACACGTTTTGCTCTATAAAACTCAGACGGAAACAATGTTAGCGGCAGATCGCTCCACAACGCCCATTACATGACACAGTTTACTGTGATCTGTCTTCCCTCTCTATGTACCAGCATAGAAGATGTGGCAGCCACAAATACTGCATACATGGTAACATAACACCCACAAAATATGTATAATAATACTACATAGTAAAATGTAGAGTAAAAGGTTTGTTAATTTTAACACCTATATTTTTAGATATACACAAACATTACTATATATATACAAAGTGGTTTTCACCTCAGTGACTTGTTATAAATACTTAACAAAACTGAGGGGAATGGCCAAATACCAAAAAATACCTAATTTTTAAAGTGGCCAAAATTAACGGAATCTTAAAATGTGGAGTTAGTTAAACGCATTGCAAAGTGATTTTTTTGTTCTTGATATTGTTCTTGATACATATAAATTAATTTTATTCCGATTGCAAACTTTAATAGTTATTAGCAAGACTTTAAATAATTATGTCAAAACCTTAAAAAAAAGTTTTAATAACCTTTATTTTTTGTTGAATTTTTTTGGCTTAAAAAAACGACAAAACAAGTCAAACAAGCAAAAAAATTCTTTATAAATACGGTAGTATGATATTTGAAAACGGCAGGTTCTTTCATCTAAATTTTAAGGTGGCCGAAATTAACGGAATCCTAAAATGCGCAGTTAGTTAAACGCATTGCAAAGTGATTTTGAAGAAAATATCAAAACATGAAAATTAACAACTTTGAGTTTTAAATAAAAGATATTTTAAGGTTATATAATGCTTCGTTCTAAGTTTTATGCAGTTTAAACACAAAGCAAAATTAAAAAAAACCACAAAAAATTCACTTTTTGTATGAAAATGTTGATAATGCAGAATAACACAAATAAAACACTTTTGCAAAAACACTTTATTCAACATTTATCCAGTTACTTTTGTGCCAGTTCCTTTGTGTTTTAAAAATAAACCAATTTCCAAACACCCTAAATTGGATGCCGAAATTAAGGCCTGGCCGAAATTAAGTCAAGTACTCTACTAATTGATAACTCACAAAGCAAATTTAGAGTGTATGTGGGGAATTTGGAGCCAAAAGTAAAAATAGCTAAAACGTTTACCTAAGTCTAAGCGAAGCCTAAATATAACCCTCAACCATTTTTTCCTAAAACTCCAAGTTCCAATTGCTTGTGGCTCCAAATTCCCAAAAATTTTCGATGCTCTAAGTTTCTTGCTTGTGGCTCGAAAGACCCATACTGATTGTAATCGCAAAAAGGATTTAAAAAGAGGACTAAAACTGTTGCATTAATTCAAGTGGTAAAGAATTAATTTTCCAAAGTAAATTAGTTCTTTTCTGTAAAATCAAATAGAAACTCAGCAAATCGTGGTCACAACAATTTTTTACAATCGCGAAATAGCAACATAAAAGTTAAATTGCCTAAATTAAATTATTTAGATTAGAACATGATTAGAAAGTTTAAATTTATTTTTGTGGTACACTGCGAATACAAAAATCTAACATTTTAAAATATTTTTGCCTATAAAACACCCTGCTGTCGGCTACATAAACTCTTTAGCAGTTACCAAAGTTTTTTTTGCTACTTTTTAATTTTTAATCAATGTACTTATACTACTATTAAAATTCAGTACAAATGGTTGAAAACTACTTTTTTATAGTGCGGCTTCTTGTTGTGTCCTGACTTCTGCTTATTTGAAATCTATAGAAATAACACGAAAAACGTTAATGAAACGTATTACTGTTCCTCAACTGACGACACGTCAGGATATTGCTATTATCAATTAATTTTCTGGCTTTATTTTTGTTTTAAACTATAACAAAAAACCCACCGATTACAAAAAACATGTTGATACAGGTTTTTAGGTGGTCGTGTGGAATATTCATAACCGGTGTCATAGAATAAATCTTCCCCCATTACAGATCTACCCCCTGAGAAGATTTATTATGGTTTACGCCAGGACAGATCTTCCCCTCTCAGAATATTTATTCCCCCTGTGTTAAAACATACAGCAAAAATTTGCATAAAATTCCAAACAGATGGAAGATTTAGTCTGGTGTTTACTCTAGAATAAATCTCCCCTTGTATAAATCATGTAACAATTATTTGCATATTAAAAACAACATCGAATTTTTTCTCTGTTTCACGTCATTTCGTTTTTTTCCTTTTAATCAAAAAATTCACAAAAAATACTGGAGGTTTGAGATCAAAGAATTAGTGATAAACGCTAAAAAATAAATTTTATTAAATAAAACAGTTCAGATGTCCGGAGTATTTAAAAAAAACCCTGCTTTTTTAAATAAACACAGTTTGAATGTTTTACTTAAAGTAAGAATTTTAATCGTATAAAGCTGAGATATAAACCCTAAGCAAGCCTAAGTAGAAAGCTTAAATTCAAATTATCAACCGTTTAAAATATTAAGCAACATATACAAAAAGTTAAAACTCAAAGGAAATTTTGGCGGCGCCAGAAAAAATAAATCCTGCATTTCTTCGGAAAAAATCACTTTCTGAATATTAAAACAACAAAATTTTTCTGAAGCCTAAGCAAAACCTAAAAATCAACCCAAAAAATCAAAAAAAAAAACACTTCAAACCTGTTTAATGTCAAATTTACTGCTGAATATAAAGAAGGGTTTTTTTTTGTTTTCATTGAATTTTAAATTAAAAAAACTATTTTATTAAAAAGTTATGGGTATACACATATTTTAAGTTTTATTGAAATTTGAATAAAAAAACAGACTAAAAAGTTATGGTATACACATATTCTAAGTTTTATTTCTGCTTATTTCAATTTTTTGTCGATATATTATGTTTGAATAAAAAACAAAAACTGAAGATTACTAATGAGTCAAATACTGATCGGAAAGAAATTAAAGTGGTTTCACTTTTTCATGTCTTTTTTGCGATGAGTTGTTATAAAAATTGATAAACTTAAAGGAAAAAGCCTTTATTTCATGATATTAATTTTCCAAAAACATAAGTTTATTTAATTATATAATATTTTTATATACTCGAACAAAACGAACTTAATACAAATGTATTCTTTTATCTCTGAAAACCAACTAAATAATACATAATTATTAATCTCAATGCTGAACTGTTGTTGGAATTAATAACAATTAAAGTTAAAGTTTATTTTCATTTAAATACAAAAACAAACTATTTTTTGTAAAACGATGTTTTTAAAATTTGTCCAAACAAATTTATGTTTCAAATTTATGCAAATTTTTCAGAGGGGAAGATTTATTCTGGTGTTTGAAACAGAATAGATTTTCTGGGGGAAATAACTATTCTGAGGGGAAAGATCTATTCTGGCGTAAATCAGAATAAATCTTCTGGGGGAAGATCTATTCTAGAGCGCACCAGAATAAATCTTCCAGGGGAAGAAAAAAGTAAAAATCTTCCGGGGGAAGAAAAATAGGGGGAAGATCTATTCTGTAACACTGGCCCACCTTTGCTCTAAAATGCTCCGGTATGGCCCGACTCGCTCCCGCCGACTCGCTCCCAGCCCAACTCGCTCCCAGCCCAACTCGCTCCCAGCCCGACTCGCTCCCAGCCCAACTCGCTCCCAGCCCGACTCGCTCCCAGCCCGACTCGCTCCCAGCCCAACTCGCTCCCAGCCCAACTCGCTCCCAGCCCGACTCGCTCCCAGCCCGACTCGCTCCCATTTAAAACTGTAAACGCATTTTTATAACAGAATATTAGTTTAGTAAAAAATGTACATATAACACAAAATTATATAACAAAAGGAAGATGGATTTGATGCAATGCGTGATGCAGTGTATTATTAGACATTATGCTTTATCGCACAGTAAAGAGGCTTAGGCTTAGGCTTAGGCTTAGGCTTAGGCTTAGGCTTAGGCTTAGGCTTAGGCTTAGGCTTAGGCTTAGGAAAATCCATCTTCCTTTTGTTATATAATTTTGTGTCATATGTACATTTTTTACTAAACTAATATTCTGTTATAAAAATACGTTTACAGTTTTAAACGGGAGCGAGTCGGGCTGGGAGCGAGTTGGGCTGGGAGCGAGTTGGGCTGGGAGCGAGTTGGGCTGGGAGCGAGTTGGGCTGGGAGCGAGTCGGGCTGGGAGCGAGTTGGGCTGGGAGCGAGTCGGGCCGGGAGCGAGTTGGGCTGGGAGCGAGTTGGGCTGGGAGCGAGTTGGGCTGGGAGCGAGTTGGGCTGGGAGCGAGTTGGGCCGGGAGCGAGTCGGCGGGAGCGAGTCGTGGGCAACCCAAAATGCTCCTATTTAATACAAAACGCTAAAATTTTGCTAATAGCAATTTTAAAAAAAGTGTCATTGAAATAATGGAAAGCGGTGAATTGGATGTAATAAAAGGAGAATTACGCTTCAAATTCCGATTATGGATGATTTATAAATTTTTGAAAAACTGTTTTTGGCCAATTATTCCGTGGACTTCTTTCAATTGCAAGGTTTATCAAACGGTTATAGATTTGGTGGGAAGGCAGGTAACCCACTATAAAGCACAACTGTGTCTAGATCAAGGCCCTTTTTTATCCTATAATATTTTCTCAAAAATGATTTACATAAGTTGTAGAACAGCACCAAATTGCAGTCAACTAATTTGGAATCACATTGGCAATGTATATGAAAAAAATTTAACTTCCTGCCCATATTTACGTCCGCCAGCGTCAGGTAAACACCCAGCCGTTATTATGTAATAAAAAACGTTTTTTGACCTAAAATCAGTGTTTTTTACCTTTTTTATTTTTAAAATCAAAAAACAATATAGGTAAAATGCTCTCCAGAAAAAAACGATATGGGTAAAATGCGTTTCTCGGATTTGAACTCCCTTAATTTTGGGTTTAACCCCCCAACTCCGGGCTAACTTGCTTATGTATTTTATTAATACCGGCAAGCCTGGCTCGCCGAGTAATGTGATCAGATGGCCAAAAAACCTACTTAATTATGTTTTTTGGATCAGCTATAACTTGAGTTTAAGGTAGAACTTCACAGTTTTGACCACTTGGACTACAAGTCGTATATCATTATAAATATTAATTTTTAGCCCATAAAAGTGGGGTGCTATAAAAAGTTAAGAATCTGTGCTATCCATTGGTTATAAAAACATCACCGAAAAATTTGTCCAGTTCGCAACAGATGTCCATGAATTCTACCTCTGAAAACCACAATAAGGCCTTTTAAAAAAAGTTGATTCGTTATTTTTGGGCGAAATTTTATAATAAATTAGGGTAATGTAGGGGGCAACTTTCAGAGGTGGTTTGGGTTCAAAATGATCTCAGGATTTTTTTTAAATTGCAAAAAAGACTTTTTTTACAAAAATATATAGTAAAAAAAATCCTAAAGTCCTTTTTTAATCGTTTATAATAAAAAAAAATGGTAAAAGCCTATATCTAACTATTTCCAAACTTTCGTTTAAAAATAACGAATCAATTTTTTTTTAATTTTTGTTTAATTTTGTTTTAGTTGACGCCAAGAAACTACATTCTTCTTTTAGCTTCTTTTAATTGAAAATCCGAGAGGACCCAGTAGCTGAGTGGTTAGTATGTCGCGCTTGAATCCTTGGATCCATGGGTTCGAGTAGTCGCTCGACCATATTTTTAACGCCGAAAAAAATTTTTTTTTATTTTTTAGCTTTTTAATTTAAAAAAATGTTTTATTATTTAAGATACGCTAAATAGAAAATGAAAAAATAAAATATTTTTGGTAATAAACTTTATTACTGTTTTGTATTTTTGACATGTATTTTATTGATGTTATTTGATGATTGTGGACGATAACATTTTTTTACAGAAAAATGAATGTCAAAAATTGAATCAGCAGGTCAAACTACGTATAATAAGATGTAATTCAAAAAGATCTGTCGTCAAAAAAAAACTGTGAAGTTCTACCTTAAATAGAGTAATAGACATGGAATATTGTATACATATGTAATGGTTGATGCGCTATCGATTGGTTATAATAATTTTGATGCGGCAAAAAGCGCTGCGGCGTAAAGCGCCGCTGCGTGACAAAAACAGGAATAACTTTTGATTAAATAGACTTATCAACATGAAATTTGATATACATATGTAATCGATGATGGGCTATGAATTGCTGATAATATTTTTGCTGTGACGTGAAGCGCCGCCACATACCTAATGCGCCGCCCTGTGGAAAGATTAGCTGTAACTTTAGACTAATCAATATGAAATTTGATAGACATGTAATCAATGATGGGTTATCGCTTAATGATATTTAATTTTAATGCAGCACAAAGCGCTGTGGTGTGAAGCGCCGCAGTGTGAAAACAACAAGAATAACTTTTGATTAAATAGACTTATCAGCATGAAATTTGGCATATATATGTAATCAACAATGCTATCAATTAATAATATTAATTTTGTTGTGGCACAAAGCGCCGCCGCGTAGTGCGCCGCTGAGTGAATCAAATCAGCCATTACTTTAGATTAAATAGACTAATAAACACGAAATTTGGTAGATATATATAATTAATGATGACCTATCAATTAATGATATAGTTTAGTTGTGGCGTGAAGCGCCGTCATGTATCTAATGCGCCGCAAAGTGGAAAAATCAGCTAAAAGTTTTACGCTTGACGCTAGACAAAAACAATATCACCAATTGATAGCCCATCATCAGTTACACATGTCTACTGAATTTCATGTTGATTAGTGAATTTAATCTAAAGGTATAGATGATTTTTCCACGCGGCGGCACATAAGTTATGTGGCAGCGTTTCACATCCCAGTAAAAATAATATCCCCAATGGATAGCCCATCATCGATTACACATGTATACCAAATTTCATGCTTATATGTCAATTTGCTCTGCTCTCTAAACTCACTTAATACAGTTTCAATGTTACAGAACTTTAGCTAAAACATAATTTTAGCTTGTGCGAAAGATTTTGTGAAAAAGCAACAAATAATTGGGTTTAGCCATTAAAACAAAGTTAGTACCTAATTTTACAAATGTATCAAGTTGTTATTTATAATAGACGTTCTCAGCATATAAAACACTTCGTTGTTTTTTCAACCTACAGACAAATAATCAATACAAAATATACCCATATCAAAATTCAAAATAAATTAATAAAATTTCCTAAATTAATTTATGGTTTTCCCTGATTTTCAAGGATTTCGGTATCCCAGATTTTTCAGAGATACTTATACGTAACGTACATATTTTGCACACACAAATTCATTTTTATAAGTTTTTAATTTCAAACATGGTTTGTTTATGTTTATTGTTAACGATTTTAACAGTTTTAAAACATAAAAAAGATTGTTTGTCGAATTATTTTTGCTTTTTCTAACGTTTAAGAGCATAGGTCAGCACGATCGGGGAAGTTAGGGGGGGGTGGTTACCCGGGGTAAATCGAATTTTGAATTCTAGGAGGGGGGTCCCAGGGGGGTCCGGACCCCCCTCTAGCTTTTTAGGGGGGGGTTGACCTTGGGTGCCAAATTTTGAAATCTAGAGGGGGGGTCAGGTGGGGTCCTGTGTCCAAAGCAAAACAGTTTTAAACCATAATAACTTTTAATAATTGTTCTTTTTATAGGATAATAATACATTTTATTGAATAAAAAGCCATATTCATGTATAAAAAGGGTGTAAAAGCATGAATATGTGATGAAAATTCACGTTTTTTGAAGAAAATTTACTATAAAAAAGTTACCTAAAATTTTCCAGAGGAGAAGGGGGGGGGGGGTCAGATTTTAAAATCTAGAGGGGGGTCAGGGATAAAAAATTCGGAAATTCGGGGGAGGGGGGGGGGCCCTAGATCTTTGTCTCGGGGGGGGGGGGGTCCCAAAACTCGAGGCTAGGGGGGGGTGGACCCCACCCTGCCCTCCCATTCTCACCTATGAGCAAT
>JASAMX010006989.1:0-16130 GCA_030248175.1 Microlaimidae sp. YZB2_3
TTTTTGTAGTTGCTCTTCGTTCAGTTACGTATTGCTCGCGGGCAATTTTCCTTGAAGTTGAGATGTGGTGTACTGTATCAGCATAATTCCCCAATAATGTTTTAATACTTTCTAATGAGTCTTTCTCCAAATTGGTATTGTGAATTATGTTCATCTAAAATTTTCAATTTTAATTCAAGGTGTTTTTGGAGTTTATTCTCGAGTTCAGATAAATTTTTTGAGTTTTCTGAGTGTTTGAAGATTATATCATAGACCATGTTCATATTCTTTGTTCAGGTAATAAATTCATTTTGACCGTTGAGCACTCTGATGATCGCATTCCATTGATGATTATTGGTCCAGATTTTGGCATACAGGAAGTAACTCTATGTTGAGATCGGTCCATGAAGCAGGAGTTAGCCCATACCGTGCTTGGCTTCGGAACCGGTGTACCCGAGAAACTACCGACCATAGGTCTCCGAAGGGGGGGGGGGTTGGGGGGGGGCCCCCCCCCCCCCCCACGGCCTCTGAGACCTATCCCCCCTAAGGCCCAGTTTTTGACCCCTCCCCCCCTTCGACCCCTGACCCCCCCTAAGGCCCCATTTTCGACCCCCCCCCCCACCAGACAATCCCAAAAAATGCTTAAAAAATGGTCAAATTTCGTCAAAAAATTGTCAATTTTGGTCAAAAAAATGGTAAAAACACCCCAAGCACCCCCGGGTGCTTTTTTTCAAAAAAAACACCCTGGGGTGTGACCTCCCCTGGAGGTCAAAAACCTCCACACCCCGGGGTGTGGACCCCCCTGAGCCGTCGAAGGTCGGTGACCTATGCTACCGACTCCGGGGAGACAAGACCCAGGGCGGGAACCTCATCCATTCTCGAGACATGGATGCCATCTTTATTGCCATATGGGCGCAACAGTATGTTGACAGTGTCATCATACCGGCGGCATATGCCTTTAAAGATGGGACGGTATGGAATTAGGGTCCCTCGCAATTTAATGGTTATTGACGAAATTTTATTATTAAGGGCGTTAAATATTATTAACAGTTTCAGGAGCCGTATGCAGAGAACTTAAGGGCGACAAAAATTTCGGAAACACTGAGCTGTAAAATGGAAATAAGAAAAACCGAAAGTTAAAGAATAGTCTGGGAGATGGGTTTAGGGCTTACGCTTAAAAAGGCTAAGTTTAAACGATTTAAAAATTTTAGCTCCCAAATTTCAGTTGTAGGTTTTTGTTGACTACTTTATTCTCTAAAATATTCTCTAAAATAATCTGGCTAAAATTGATAGTTTTCAAACCAGTCTACTATTAGTTTTAATCTATTTATATTTATCTCGTCATAAAAATTAAGTAAAAGTAATCAAAAACCACCTTCGAAGGCGTCGGTGAGACCGGCTTTGCTTCCGTGTCTACAACCCGCGTACACGCTATTTTCCTCGCTGCCTACTAGAAAATTATTGACGTCGTGAACCGGGAACGATAAACACATGGCTGCAGCCTAGAAGATGTAATTATAAACTATTTTTACAGGTTATATTAGTCATGGGCAGTTCTGGTTCCGGATGTTTCGGGCAAATTTGGAATTCCAGTTCCGGTTTCTGTTCCGGATTTTTGGAAAATCTCAATTGCGGTTCTGGTGTTCGGGGGGGTTTTGCAGTTTTATAGGCAGTTCCGGCTCCGGCATAGATGAACAAGGGGGGTAGGGTGGGGTCCAGGGTTTACCCCCCTAGCCTCGAAATTTTGGCTCCCCCCTAGAAAAAAATCCAGGGGCCCCCCTCCCCCCAAGTTTTCAAATTTTTTACCCCTGCCTGACCCCCTCTAGATTTTGAAATTTGACCCTTCTCCCCTCTTGAGAAAGTTTTAAGTACTTTTTTACACTAAATTTTCTTCCAAAAACCTGAATTTTTAACACAAATTCATGTTTTTACATCCTTTTTATACCTAAATATCAATTTTTATTCAATAAAATGTAGTATTATCTTATAAAAAAACTAAATTATTAAACATTTAATCGTTTGAAAATATTTTGTTTTGAAAATTGGATCCCACACGACCCCTCTCTAGGTTTTAAAATCTTCCACCCCGGGTGGACCCCCCCTAGAAAGCTAGGGAAGTTCGACCCCCCCTCCTAGATTTTGAAATGTCATTTACCCGGGGTAAACACCTCCCTCTAGCTTTTTGACCGTGTTCATCTATGGGCTCCCGTTTCCGGATATTTGAAATTCCAGTTCCGGATTTTTGGAAAATCTCAGTTCCGATTCCGGTGTTCTGGCTGGGTGTTCCGCAGTTCCGCCCATCACTAATATTTATTAAAAGAATATAACACAAGAAAATGTCAGACTGTACTAGTGTTGTAAAAAGTTACTAAAGTAACAAAAATGTAACGGATTTTGGATTACTTTTACTCGACTTTTGAAATTTCAATTATTTTTACTTTTATTCTTACTCGACTTTTGAAATATTAATACTTTTACTTTATTTACTCTCACTCGGATTTTTCACTGCAAAAATACTTAAACTAATTTAATTTATGTAAAATTTGAGTAATTTCAACGGGTAGATTCCCTATGGGCTTGTTACAAAATGAATGGTAGAATATGAATTTTTAAGCCGCTAACACGCTAAACTAAAACCATATATTTTGACCAAAAAACTTATTAAAATTTATACATAAAATTAGCAAAAAAACTTTAGAACGGACCTCTGGAGCTCCAAAAACCGGTATTTTTCTTTGTTTCAAAATTACTTTTATTATACTTTTACTTTTAAAAAATCACAAATTACTTTTACTTAAAATAATCCTAAATCAATACTTTTTACAACACTAAACTAGACCGTACACTTAATTTTTGAACAAAATTTTGCTGGAAGAATCGTACATTGCAGAACTTTGTGCGACTTTTTTTTAGCAAAAGTCCGTCACTTTCCGCCAGTTTTTCCGAGCAGCGATTTTTAACGAAATGTTGTATAGTTTGCGTGCAAGTTTTTTGCACTGCGATTATTTTTGCACAAAAAAGTTTCGCATCTGCCGATTTTCTGGCAAAATCTTTTAAAAGAAATTTAGTGTAAAGTCGAACATTCTTTTGTGTTATATATTCTTGTTTTTGCTAAAGGTTCACAAAGACAAAGAGTAAATTATAATCATTTAATTTCCCAGATAACTCTACATAAAATATGCAGACTTAGTAATAAAACTATTTCCTATCATAGATCACTGAATTCTGACGGCTGCGGGGGATTTTACGGTAGAATGTTGGCATTTTTGACAGTTAGGAGGAGAGCCATACCCTGGGGTGTGATTTTTAAAAAAACATAGTAGGGTACGGGGTCAGGAGGCTTTTTAGATGGAAGGGGGTAAAATAATGCATTTGCATAAAAATATTGCGTTTGTAACCATAGTGGGCGGCCTCTCGGATTTGGGGGGGTATACCCGACTCCCGAAATTTGCCACAGCAAAAATTTGTCCCAAAAATGGGGTGGGGTGTCCCAAAAATTTTTTTTCGGGTATACCTCAAATACCCCATTTTTAGCGTTTTTAGTACTGGAACCCCTTAATTTTTAGGGGGGTGACTGGAGTACCCCCAATTTTTTTTTGGGAGGGGGGGGGTGTGTCGGCTATAGTCGGGATTTTTAGGGGCATAAACCCCCACACCCCTCTGCATACATGGGCACTGGGGGGTTGGGAGGTTAACCCCCAAATTCTGAGAAGGGGGGTTTAACCCCCCTAAATTCTGAGAAAGGGGGTTTAACCTAAGCGTTTTTACCTATTTTTCCTTCAAAATCGAAAAACGATATGGGTAAAATGCACTCCAAAAAAAAAAAAAAAAACGATATGGATATTTTGCGTTTCTCGGATTTTAACCCCCCCCTAATTTGGGGTTTGTTTAACCCCCCCACTCCGGACCAACTCGCCCATGTTTAACCATACATGGGCAAGTTGGTCCGGAGTGGGGGGGGTTAAACCCCAAATTAGGGGGGGGGGGGGTGATAATCCGAGAACCGCAAAAAATCCATATCGTTTTTTTCTAGAGTGCATATTACCCATATGTTTTTTGGATTTTGACGGAAAAATAGGTAAAAAACGCTAATTTAAGGTCAAAAAGCCCTTTTTATTGCATTTTTGAGCTTTTTATTGCTTAAAACATTCATTTGGACCTCAAAACTTAAGTTTGGAGGCAGTTAGAAGTCATTTTAAAGACATTTTTTTTCTTCATTTTTCCAAAATTGGGGGGGGGGGGTTGACTTTTTCTCCCCCCCCACTTCTGAGTGGGGGGGGTTAAACCCCGCTTCTCAGAATTTGGGGGGTTAACCCCCTCCAACCCCCCCCGTGCCCATGTATGTGTTTAACCCCTGCCCAGACCTGTGCGCTGCCCCCCCCCCCCGGGGTTAAAACGGGGGGGGGGGGGGGCAATTCCAAAATGGGGGGGGGGGGGGGCACGGGGGACAACTTTTTTGAAACGGTGGGGGCAATAAAACGGGAAGGGCAAGCAGGGGGGGGGAAAGAAAAAAAAAGAGGAAAAAAGGAAAAAAAAGGTAGAGAAATAGGAAAAAAGGGACAAAAAAGCGAAAATAAGGTTAAAAAAATCTAAAATGGCTTAAAATACATTGAAATAGGCTAAAAACTGCAAAAAATTAGCGATGATGGCGTCATCATAGGTCAAAATTGGCGTCATAATTTTAGGGTACTTTTTCATTTTTTGGCGGGGGAGGGCAATAAAACGGGGGGGGGGGGGGGCAAATCCTCCAATAAAACGGGGGGGGGGCATTTCCAGACCGTGCACAGGTCTGCCTGCCCACCTATGTTTGTAACATTTCCTGCAAGTTTTAACCTTTTAAATACACTAATAAAATTGATAATAATAAATCTTAACTCGATGTAAGGAATTTGCTTAGGTTTTGGGGAAGAATTAAAACATTTGTTTTCATGTTTTGATGAATGGTTGATAAGGGGAGGGGGGGTCAAAAATAGCGGTTGGGGGAGGAGGTGGCCTGACCAAGGGTTTAAGAGGAGGAGGTGGGGTCGAAAATGGGTCTTGGGGGGAGAAGTAGCCCTCTAAGGAGGAAGGCCACACAGTACCCCTCGGTGATCTTTGTTTCCTATCGTGAATACTTCGTTTTGAACCCAATAGTCCCTAACTCCCAAAATTGCTTATTGAAACTGACCACTTTGTTTAACTGACCCGTTTTGGTAAACGTTTTCTAGAAACAACAAAAATAAAAAAAATAATACTTGTTTGTTTTGTTTCCATTGTAAATCTAATATTTCTTGAGGTTGAGCTAGCATATCCAAACTCCAGGCACACATTCGCCCATCGTTAGACACTGAGATCAAATTATGTGCATTTTGACTGCCAACAACCTAAAAAATTAGTCCATTAGAATGCAGTTGATTGTAAGGAGAAAAACAATGTTCTGAAAGCTGGGATGTAGATAAAAA
The DNA here is from genome assembly GCA_030248175.1 of Microlaimidae sp. YZB2_3. Classification (NCBI taxonomy): domain Eukaryota; kingdom Metazoa; phylum Nematoda; class Chromadorea; order Desmodorida; family Microlaimidae; species Microlaimidae sp. YZB2_3. The sequence goes on from JASAMX010006989.1 coordinate 5,421, forward strand.
TAGAAAAATAGAGTTAATATCAGTATTTTATAAAAATAACTTTTTATTTTACACCATGACAGATAATAAAAGTAGTCATATGAATGTTCCGGAAAGCTTCCCACGTATCTCTCCGATTTTATATATTCGAATTAAAAAAATTACGAAAATTCTTATGATGATCATATTTTAAGCTTGTTTGAGCTAATTTAAGTAATTTTCAGATAATTGTTTTGGACCTTGTTTTTGGTCAGAACAACACCCTTCGACCATACATGGGCACGGGGGGGGGGTTGGGGGGTTAACCCCCCCCAAATTCTGAGAAGGGGGGTTTAGTCTCCCCACTCAGAAGTGGGGGGGGGAGAAAAAGTTAACCCCCCCCAATTTTGGAAAAATGAAGAAAAAAAATGTCTTTAAAATGACTTCTAACTGCCTCCAAACTTAAGTTTTAAGGTCAAAATGAATATTTTAAGCAATAAAAAGCTCAAAAATGCAATAAAAAGGGCTTTTTGACCTAAAATTAGCGTTTTTTACCTATTTTTCCTTCGAAATCGAAAAACGATATGGGTAAAATGCACTCCAGAAAAAAAACGATATGGGTATTTTGCGTTTCTCGGATTTTAACCCCCCCCTAATTTGGGGTTTAACCCCCCCCCACTACGGACCAACTTGCCCATGTATGCCTTCGACTCTTCACGTAGGTTAAATATAAAGAAAATTATGAATAACACCGATCGATTCACAGTGTTTTTTTTTTCGAAAAAAAGCGAAAAAAAACATCTCAACAACGTTTTGGTGTTTTTAATACTAGGACGAGACCTTCAAAAGTTTTTGAGGCATGCTAACCCCAACCGTAGATTTGTATCGCGCAAATGGCATTAAATAACTAAAAAAGCTAAGAAGCTGAGCTAAGGTTAGAGCCCTATTTTTTCAACTTAGATGCACCTGACCTTTTACACATCGAACACAAAAAGATCACAAGTTAAACTCGCCATTTATTATTTATAGAATGTTACGCGTTCTGTAACTGAGTTAGAAGTAGAGTAACTGACTTAAATTCGGCCACCGGCTGTGATTTTTGTTATGAAATAAATTGCATATTGCGCTAGATTAGATAGATAAGATAACCTAAAACTCAATCCTCCATACAGTTAAACGAAATTCATTTCATAATTTTACGCATAGCAAAAATAACAGGAGTCGGCGGGCGAAATTAAAGCCTGGTCCATTGTTAGCCGGTTATCATAATATACATAGGTTTTTTTTATGCCAAATCGACGCCACTGGCGCCTAGAATTTCCCAATGGCGCCTAAAATTTTGGGCCTAGGCGCCAGCCTAGCGCCTAGATTTTTGGCTAGACACCTATTTTTTTTTACAGCTTTTTAGCTTTTTTAGACAAAATTTTTAAGGTTTTAAAAAACCAAATTCTAAAATTTTTCTGGCGCTTTGCTTGGCCCAGCGCGTGATTGTTTTGAGCTTATTAATAATTTATTCATTTTTCCTGTGGCATATAGGTAATACTGCTAATTAATTATATTTTTAAGCCCGAGAAATTCCATTATTTAAAGTAAAAATATTAAAAAAACTAATTAATAAAATTTAGTTTTAATCGAAACCTAAAATTACTCTCTACAACAATCATTATTTGCTGGGATATTGCAAGAATTTTAAAATTTTTAGAAAGAATTTAATTTATTTTTAATTTAGTTTAAAAAGTGCATAAAATTTTTTCATGATTCTTGCAAACTGTTCTATCTGTTTCACCTAAAAAACTATAAATTCTTTAATATTGATATAAAATCAATAATTTTAATTTAATTTAGTAAGTTATTAGAGATCCTGCCCCAAAATTCTAACTCATCAAACAAACGGCAATTTTAAAATTAGAATTAAAAAAATTAAATCAAATAGGAGTAAGTCCAATGCAAACATAAAGAAAAAATAATTCTAAAAACCTGTATAAAAAACTCATATACAATCTTTAAACCAGCAATGCCAAGCAAAAATTGATTATAGGGTAGTGCATTTAATTTCGGCGCTTTTTTGTTTTTCCGATGTAACTTTTTACTGTACAGCCCGATTTTCATGTTTGATAGCTCAATTTGAAGCTTTCACGATACTGCGTTGCGTAACAAAAGTTTCACTGTACGAAAGTATTTTTTTTACTTAATTAAATCAGTTTTTAAAAAAATGGAAAATTGCCGAAATTAAATATGTGCATTTAATTTCGGCACTTTACAAACAATCGATTGTTTATCAGTGAAAAAATCAACATTTTCAAAAATTTAAAAGCCTATCATTATCTTCAGACAGTTTTCTTTAATTTAAGCTTCTACTTGTTGTTCAACGTGTAACTGGCAAAAAGTTACAGCTAAAATGCCAAATGGTATCAAAATGAGCAAAATTTGGGAAAAAAAGTGCATTTAATTTCGGCACTTTTTAAAAGGACCCTCTTAATCGAGTTTAAGTGCAGTGCCATGATCCCTACACATTTCAACGTTGTCTTTTAACTATTTACAACTACAATTTAACACCCGACCTCTTAATTCAATCCGTTTTTACCTACAGCATATGAGTGCCGAAATTACACTATTTTATTTTATAACGATTACTCACCACAGACGCAACGTAGAACCACGGAGACTAAAAATTCGGAAAATAGACTAAATTTTACCAGGACAGTTTAATTTTTAAACCAATTTATCGCGTTATCATGAAATGCCCATGTTCTAAAAACGAGTAACAAATTTATTTTTTATAAATCACATAATTTCACATGAAAATATCATAACATAACAAATAAAAAGCTCAGGACAGTCATCTACATATAATTAGCTCTCATTTGAGCTATCAAACGTCGTATTCCGTCCAGGATTACCAAAGATCTAGTCCAAAATCAAAAATGCCCAATTGGTAAAAGTGCCGAAATTAAATGCACTACCCTAAACACATTCATATTAAAATTATGCCAGCCAAGCCAACCACAAATTATTCAATTATTTGATAGGTCTGTGCCACTGTTTTCTTGTTAAATTATAATCCTTTGGCAAAATTTTACGCATTTAGAAATTGAGCATTGAAAAAAGAAAAAAAATGTTTTTTTTGGATTTTTAGCGTATAAAATAGTCCCATTTGTAGACACGAAAAAATTTTTATGTTATTGGCGCCTAGATTTCTGCGCTGGCGCCTAAAATTTGGAGGCTAGGCGCCAGCCGGCGCCTAGGCGCTGGCGAAAAAAACACCCAGCTGACGACCATAGATGTTTTTGGTCGGGTCCGCTAGGGGGGTCCACCCCCGGGTGGAAGACTAAAATTTATAACGGGAGTCCAGGGGGTGCGGACCCACCTGACTTTTTAGAGGGGTCTACCCGGGATGCGAAACTTCAAATTTAAGGGGGTCGAGGGCATAGATGAACAAGGGGTGGTAGGGTAGAGTCCACCTCCCCTAGCCTCAAATTTTTGGCCCCCTCCCTAGAAAAAAATCCAGAGGCCCCCTCTCTTCCCAAATTTTCCACCACTGACCCCTCTAGATTGTGAAATCTGACCCCCCCCCCCTCTTGGGGAAATTTTAAGTACTTTTTTATACTACATTTTCTTCCAAAAACGTAAATTTTTAACAAAAATTCATGTTTTTACACCCTTTTTATATCAGAATATCGCTTTTTATTCAATAAAATGTAGTATTACCTATAAATATAAATAGACGTAATGTCTGTGTGTGTGTGTCTGTCTGTCTGTGTGTTTCCTAACTCCTCCCTAACCACCGAACGGATTAAGGTGAATGAGGTATCATTGGAAAGCTTATACCTCAGGGAATGACGTGAGAGGGTTGAAATTTTAAAAACAAGTTACATGGACATCTTTATACTGGACAAAGCGTTTTCACCAAAGGGTTTTGGTTTCACCCTATGGATTTTGGAACTTAAAAAATTTTTTGTCCAGGAATTGGCTTAAACTTATTAGTAAGAGTAATTAGTCAATGTAAAGCCAGAATATCATGTTTTTTGGACAAAATTAATCATGGACATTCTTATACTGGACGTTTTTAACACTAAAGAAGGGAATTACCGTGCTCCCCAACCACAAATGGGATTGGGCTAAATGAGATATCATTGCAAAGCTTACAGTTCGGGAAATGTCATAAAGGGTTAAAATTTAGAAAAAACTTGTATGGACATCTTTAGCATGGACAAACATTTTCACAAAAAGGTGAAATCTACGGATTGTGGAAATCGAAAATTTTTTTGTCTTTGAATTGGGTCGAACTTATTAATAAGAGTAATTAGTCAATGTTAAGCCAGAATGTCATGTTTTGTGGTAAGATTAATATGGACATCTGAACGCTGAACGTTTTTCACTAAAAAGGGGAACGACCTTCCTCATCAACCAGGAAAAAATTTGGGCTAAATGAGATATCGTTGCAAAGCTTACAGACAGGAAAATGTCATAAAGGGGTTGAAATAAAAGAAAAATCGCATGGACATTTTTTGGTTGGACAAGACATATTCACAAAAACAGGGCCCTATCCTATGGACTTTGAAAGTTGAAAAAAGTTTTATTTTCGAATTGGTTCAAACTTATTGGTAAAAGTAATTTGCCAATGTAAAGCCAGAATATCGTGTTTTTGGAAAAATGAACATGGACATGTTTCTGCTGGACAACCTTTTTTCACTAAAAGGGGAAACGACATTTTTCCTTAATCACGAAAAGGATTGGGCTAAATGAGATATCATTGCAAAGCTTAAATTTCAAGGAATCTCATAAAAGAGTGGAATGTTTAAAAAAACAAATAACAAGGACATTTTTATGCTAGACAACACATTTTGACCAAAAGGGGGCCTTCTTTCCAACCAAAAAACGGATTGGGCTAAATGACGTATCATTGCAACGCTTACAGTCTAGAGAATGTTATAAATAGGTTGAAATTTAAAAAAAATAACATAAACATATTTTTACAACAACATGGACGACATATTTTTACCAAAAAGGCAAAGACCTTCCTCCCCAATCACAAAAAAAATTTGAGTAAATCAGATAATTTGGGTAAACCATATAGTTCAGGGGGTATCATAAAATGGTTGAAATTAGTAAAAAAATAACATGGACATCTTTATACTGGACAACATAGTTTTATCAAACGGGGAAAAGATCATTCTCCCAAACGATAAAATGGAGTGCGGGTAGACTGAGGTATCATTGTAAAGCTTAAAGTCACGGGAACGGCAGAGAAGGGTTGAATTTTAAAAAAAAAGTGAATGAATATAAAAAATACCGGAAAAATTATTAGTCAGCCGTATGACTGACACGGGCTACTTGTCTTATAAAAAAAACCATTATTACACCTTTAATGGTTTAACACTATTTTGCTTCCGAAATTGGACCCCACCTGACCCCCTTCTAGGTTTCGAAATCTTCCCCCCAGGGTCGACCCCCCTAGAAAGCTAGGGGGGTTGGACCCCCCTAGATTTTAAAATTTCATTTAGCCGGGGTGAACACCCCCCTAGCTTTTTGACCGTGTTCATCTATGGTTCAAGGGGGTCCGATTTTTTAACAAACTTTTTTAAATCTGTAATTTAAGTGTTTTAGGTCTAATATTGAATTTTATTATACTAAAACAGCCTATTTAGGCCCAATAAGTGTTTTTAAACACTGTTTTTGTCCTAAAAAAACCATGTTTTTAACAGTAAATAAAAAATATACTTCTAAATGGGTCGGGAGGGAGGGAGGGAGGGGGTCAGTCTCGCCGGGGGGGGGGAGGGGGGCATACATGGGCACGAGGGGGTTAACCCTCCCCCAAATTTCGAGAAGGGGGGTTTAACCCCCCCAACTCAGAAGTGGGGGGGGGGGAGAAAAGGTTAACCCCCCAATTTTGGAAAAATGAAGAAAAAAAATGTCTTTAAAATGACTTCTAACTGCCTCCAAACTTAAGTTTTGAGGTCAAAATGAATGTTTTAAGCAATAAAAAGCTCAAAAATGCAATAAAAAAGGCTTTTTGACTTAAAATAAGCGTTTTTTACCTATTTTTCCTTTAAAATCGAAAAACGATATGGGTAAAATGCACTAAAAAACGATAGGGGTATTTTGCGTTTCTCGGATTTTAACCCCCCTCCTAATTTGGGGTTTAACTCCCCCCTCCCCCGACTCCGGACCAACTTGCCTATGTATGGAGGGGGGTCAGACCGGACCGCTCTCGAGCTTTGGGGGGAGGGGGGCGGTGGACCCCTTTCTCCCCCCAAAAAACAACTATGATCATATACCTGGATGCAATATATCGGCTGTGTGTGGGCCGCCGTGGACAGAGGGCTGCGTTGCACTGGGGTTTTTTTGGATTGTCGATTGTCCCATAGGCAAATTCTACCGCTGTACGTCCCGCCGAGGATAAGGTTGGGGTGAAATTTCGCGAAAGCAACACTCGTCACCCGGGATTCACAGTGGAAGACGTATCTGAACATAATTATTATTAAGTTTATTACACGCACCGTACCAACGCCCGTTGTCTTAATGTTTTAGAAATACGACGCCTTATAAATTCTACCGCTGTATATACATGGGTGGACAGCCTCCCAGATTTGGGGGGTATACCCGACCCCCGAAATTTTTTTTTTTTTTTGGGGGGGGGTGTCCTAGAAGAATTTTTTGGGGTACACCTCAAATATCCCATTTTTAGCGTTTTTTAGTACTGGGCCCCCCAAATTTTAGTGGGTGTCCGGGGTACTCCCTAATTTTAGGAGGAGGTGTGTCGGCTATAATCGGGTTTTTTTTTTGAGGGGTATATTCGAATATTCCCCCTTGCCCACTATGTGTATATACGTCTCGCGTCCCACCCAGGATAAGGTTGAGGTGAAATTTAGCGAAGGCAACACTCGCCACTTAGGATTCACAGGGGAAGACATATCTGAACATTAATTAATTACACGCACAGTATGTACTAATTCCCGTTGTGGCCATAGGTGGGCAGGGGGGTCGGGGGTTATATCCCCCAAAATTTCGAATTTTGCTGACACCCCCCCCCTAAATTTGGAGTACCCGGGGACACTTCACCCCCGAATTCGCCTCCTGGAGAAAAATTTTTAAGCGTTAGAAAAGGACTAAAAAAATTTTCCGCGCTTCGCGCGGAGTGTTTATTACCATGTTTATGTCATATACTTTATTTTTTTCTATTATTTAATAAAAATAAGTCTATACAACAAAGAAAATTTTTTTACAAACAATTTGATACCTTAAAATTTCCGATTTCTAAAACATTACAACTGAAAAATGAGTACATTAATTACAGCTGCGCAATGCAAAGTACCAGAAAATGTTTTTTAAATTACTTCTAACCTTTAAATTTTCAATACCACTCAGACATGTGCACTGCCCCCCCCCGGGGTTAAAACGGGGGGGGGGAATTCCAAAATTGGGGGGCACGGGGGGCAACTTTTTTGAAACGGGAGGGAGGGCAATAAAACGGGGGGGCAAGCAGGGGGGAAAGAAAAAAAGAGAAAAAAAGGAGAAAAAAAGAGAAAAAAAGAAGGGAAAAGGGAAAAAAGGGACAAAAAAGCGGAAATAAGGTAAAAATAGGTCTAAAATGGCTTAAAATACATTGAAATAGGCTAAAAACTGCAAAAAATTCGCGATGATGGCGTCATCATAGGTCAAAAATGGCGACATATTTTTAGGGTACTTTTTCATTATTTGGCGGGGGGGGGGGCAATAAAACGGGGGGGGTGCAAATCCTCCAATAAAACGGGGGGGGCATTTTCAGACCGTGCACAGGTCTGCCCCTCAAAATTTGGGTCTTGCCAGACACCCCCCTTTCAAAAATCCGAGAGGCGATATTCAGAAATAAGTATTTTTAATCAAAAATGATGTAAATTAAAAAATATTAATAAAATAATAATAATAATATAATATTATTTATTTCGTCCAAAGACAGGAACATACAGAAGCAAGTTTACACCGCACTGAAGTTGTATGACCCAATAAGCAAAACTGAATATTGCTTTAATACTACTCAATCATTTCCAACCTCAAAAGGATTCATGACTCCCTGAAATTGGTAACAAAAAAGCAGCTAAAATCTATTCAGTTTTGCAAAACACAAAATAATATATTTTAAAATAATAAATTAAAATATTAAAAACGTAAATATCACAATCATTAATTACAGCTATTAATTAATAATATTATTTACTACAATTAAATAAAACAGAAATAACTATATCACATTATAAAATCGTTATTAGTTTAAATCGTGTAACTGTCCTCTAAATCATTCTTTTTGTTAAAAATTATGCTAAAAACCTACGTTTTTAAAAGGGATGGTTAATTTGAAGCCCCTCTAACATCATCTATTACAGCCCCAATTTTCCCTAATTAAAAAAATGTTTGTGACTATTTTCAAAAAAAGTTATTCTTACTCCGGTGTTCCTTTTTTGAATTTGGAATTCCAAACGAGGACCACCCCTTCCGGGTTCAGGGGGCTGTCCGGGTTCCTGTCGTAAGAGGCAACGATGAGCTCCGGATGCTGGGCGGAATAGTCCAAACAAGTCACGCATCGACCTAAATTTTATATTATTAAAAAAATTATTTGCCTAATTGAAAAATTGACAAAAGTGTGTAAAAGAGGATACGGAATAGAATAAAAATCAAATGTTCATTTTGCCCTAGGTATATTATTGCTTTTTTAGTGTTTGGATAGGTAATAGTTCCACAGATAGGTGTTTTGGTCAGGTTCGCTAGGGGGTCCACCCCCGAGTGGAAGGCCAAAATTTTTTAGGGGGGTGGGGTCCAGGGGGTCCCCCTGGCTTTTTAAGGGGGTCGACCTCAGGTGCGAGATTTCAAATTTAGGGGGGGTCAGGGGGTCCGATTTTTTAACAAAGTTTTTTAAATCAATACTTCAAATGTTTTTAGGACTAATATTGAAATCTATACACTAAAACAGCCTATTTAGGCCTAAAAAGTGTATTTAAACACTGTTTTTACTAAAAAACCGTGTTTTTGACAGTAAATAAACAATTATACTTGTAAATTGGTCGGGAGGGAGGGGGGTCAGCCGCGCTACGAGTAGGGTGTGTCAGGCCGGGAGGAGGGGCCTGGATTTTTTCTAGGGAAGGTCCGAAATTTTGGCTGGGGGGTGAACCCCTTTGTCCCACGTCCTCAAAAACACCTATGGTTCCACACATTATAAAATATCCTTTTAGTTCCTAGGACATACAGCCACTTAATTTTTTTGTTAGGTCTGTTTAGTTTTTGTAGGCGTCCCATTAATTTTTAACATGATTTGCTCAAAAAAGGGTGCAATTTGAAAAAATGTTTTTTTTTTATTTTTGAATGAAAAAAAAAACAACGATATAATCTTACAAATATTCAACTTGGCATTCATTTTAGGTATATAGCTTGTGCACTGGCACCACCACTCTTTAGGTAATTTAAGGCATACATGGCAAATTGATCCGTAATGGGCGCATTTTCTCCAAACTGTTCTTTTGGAGTGCATTTCACGCATATCGTTTTTGGTCAAAAATAGGAGGATGCAGTGGAATTTCTAGATCACTTGAATAGCCAATCATTGTTTTGTAGTTTTACCTTAGTAAGTGCAACCAGATAAATACGTTAACATCTTTAAAATATACCTTTGCTCCATTTGTCATCATAAAATGATCGGTTCAGACTAAGTTTAACACTTGAATCCGCCTTCTCTCTTTCTTCTGGATCTTTAGCATAGTCGACAAAAATATTCACCTACAGAATAATTATAATATTGCATATTTTTCGTTTGAAAAATAAAATATGTTACTTTTATATTTTAAAATCAGCCTTCTTGCTGTAATAACTATTTTTTTCTACTGTTGCTAAAAAATCTTAAGGTAGAAAAATGAGAAAGGGTTTGACAAATTGTGTGTGCTTAGTCCAACATTAAGGGCTGCTGCAATTCTTAAATGATATTTTACAGCAGATATCATTCGATAGTAAAATTGCTCGTTTTGTGATTTTCTAGCTTTCACCATGCTATTCTTTTTTATTATTAATGAAATATTTAAAAAACTCTGTTTATATTTTAAAACACCTTTATTTTATACAAATACATGGAGCTTTTTTATACCTCAGGTGGAGTTGCTTTCTGGTGTCTAAATTTTATTTTAACAACTATTTTATAAAATTTATTATTTTGGAACAAAAATGTCAATTTTTAACGGCTAATTGTACTAAAAATATATATATACAGAAAAATGTGCAACTCCTATATAAAAAAGTGGGGAAAAATAGGCCATTATAATGAGCCTCTCCATTTAAATGACACTCTCCACTATAATAGCCATTTTAATTCGGCGAGTTAAAATGGAGAGGAAGCTTTTATAATAGCCACTTATTGATTTAATTTCACTTCATATATACTCACAAGTGTAATACTGTCCGTGCCGCACGAGTTTTTGCGTGTCGGACAGTATTAAATCAACACGCAAAAACTCCTGCGGCCCGGATTGTATTACAATTGTGAGTATATATGAAGTGAAATTAATGGCTATTATAACGGCTTCTTCTCCATTTTAATTCGCCGAATTAAAATGGCTTCTATGCCATTATTATGGAGAGTGTCATTTAAATGGAGAGGCTCATTATAATGGCATACTTTGACTTACTTTTTTATATAGGAGTTGCACACTTTTCGGTATATTATATATTTTCGCTTGTACTATCAAATTTTTCCCATGGATTTTTTTTCAAAGTCAAGGTCAATTTTTTTCA
>JASAMX010006991.1:0-10977 GCA_030248175.1 Microlaimidae sp. YZB2_3
CCCCCAGTTTTTTTAGTTTTTTTATTTTTTATTATTAGCAAAATGTGACACTTTACAAATTTTAAATTTTTCACAATCAATAGGATGTTCTAGTGAGAAAATTTTGCACCGGTTTTAAATACAACAATCATTTTATGTAATTTTGAAGTTCAGGTTGGGGTCCACCACCCCCCCAACCCCAAAATTTTGGGGGCCCCCTCCCCCCAAAATTTAAAAAAAAAATCCAGGGAGGCCCCCTCCCCCCAAATTTTTAAATTTTTTACCCCAGACCCCCCTCTAGATTTTGGAATCCAACACCCTCCAGTTTTGGATCGAAAGTAACAGGCAGGATTTTGGGGTTTTTGTTGAGCAGTAAAAGTTTTTTGTCTATGGTCACCTTTGGATGGTAGTTAAACTCTTGTGAGGAAGAGGAAAAAAATAGTGACTGTTGATTTTTCTGTTGAAAACTTGAGGTAGTTTTTGTCCAGATATAGATTTAAAATGTTGAGGTAGTTGGTGAGATTGAGTTCCATTTCAGTAATCTTGGTTCCGGTGGAGTAAACTGTGGTATCATCAGCATAGGAGACTATTTTGACATTAGCTGAAGGTGGCGATAGGTCTGAAATATAAAAGTTGATAAGAGTTGGTGAGATTACGGAGCCTTGGGGTACTTCTGTTTGAACTATCCTGACTTTAGAAGTTAAGTCTCTGAAAATTTTGCTGGTTCTGCCTCTGAGATAACCACTTAGCCATCTGATGAGGTAGGCTGGAAGTGTGCTGTTGGCTATTTTGGTTATTAGAATATCAATGCTGATTGTGTCAAATGCCTTGGTGAGATCCAGGGCGGCTACTATTGTACGCTTGGGTGAAGCTTTTTGGTTGAATCCAGTGGCTATGTCGGTTGTAAGTTGAAGCAGGACAGTGGTTGTTGAATATTTGGGTTTGAATCCATGCTGATCTGGGTGCTGTTTTAGATGTTGGAGAAGGATCGGTTGAATTATTGCTTCCAAAATTTTTATAGGTGGGCAGAAAAGAGAAATTGGTCTATAGGAGGTTGAAATGTTGAGATCCTTTCCAGATTTTAGTAGTGGTATTATAAATGAGGCTTTCCAGATGTTTGGTATGCTGTTTGTTTTAAAAGAGAGGTTGAATAGATCAGTTAGGTATTTGATTCCAAGGGGACCGAGGTTTTTGAGGTAAAATATGGTTAGATTGTCTGGGCCAAAAGCTTTTGAGTTGTTTGTTGTTTTTATCGCTTTTTCGACCTCTGCAGTTGTAATTTTGACTGAATCTTGAATAAGTTTTTTTAATATTTCTGAAAATATTACGTTTCTCTTTTGGAGTTTTAAAGGGTTTATTTGGAGTGAATTTTTTGTTGAATTTGTTTGCCATTTTTAGAGGGTTATTGATTTGGATTCCATTAAAATTTATCGCTGAATTTGGTAAGGGTGAGGGTTTATTGTCCAGTGATTTTATTGTTTTCCAGAGTTTTGTTGGGTTCGTTTTGTGGCTGAAGTTATCTAAACAAGAGTGCCATTTTTGGTGGTGTTGGAGCGATTTTTTTTGAATGTTGTTGTATCCGGGCAGAGTGAGGGTTGGATTGGCGAAGTGTATTATGCTCTTTGATGAGCTGAATTGTTTCTGGAGTAAGGTTAGGCTGAAAATTTTTGCAACAACCGGCAGGGATGTTGTGCGCAGAAGCTTTGTTCAAGATAAATCTAAACATTTTTTCATCTCGTTTGACCTCTGTTGGATTGGGGATGGATGTTCAATAATTTTGTTTCTATTTTGTTTGTATAACTGGTCCAGTCAGCTTTGTTGAGATTTGTGAAAGTTTTCCTAGTTGTTGGAGCTATTGTGGAAGTAGTTTGAATGCTGGCGATTATTGGAAGGTGGTCTGAGCTTAACGTCGTTAAGTATGCCAGTCTGTTGAGGTGAGGAGTGAGTCTGAGACTAAGGAGATATCTGAAGATGTCGGGTTTCCATTAGATGGAATGCGTGTTGGAGTGTTTTTGTTTAGTGATGCCATATTCGAGTTGTTTATGATTGCAATGTAGTCTCTTCTGGCGTCTGTGAGGCTTGAGTGCCAGAGGCCATGGTGTGCGTTAATATCTCCTAGTAGAATGCTATTCTGATATTTGAGGAGATGTTTGATGTATGGTTGGTAGTTGGAATTGCAAGAGCTGGATGTAGGAATGTAAATGTTGAAGATTGAAAGATTGGAGTTGTTGAAAAGAATTTGTAAGCCAAGTATTTCTGCATGGGGTCGTGTTTTTTTTGTATATCCAAAGTTTTGAAGTTGATGGAGTGGTGAACGAAAAAGAGCAGACTGCCTCCATTGGAATCTCAATATTTCCAGACTGTTGTGTAATTTGCGATTTTGGGGTCTTTAGATTTACTAGAAAGTTTAAACACTTGGATAGCAGCGATAAGAATGTTGTTTTTGACAAAGAAGTTTGTAAGCTCATGTATTTTCTTGGAAATTCCATTGGCGTTGAATTGGAAAATGTTTATAGAGGAGTCATTAGTCATTGTCGGCGGTTGAGTAACTGGTGTGCATCTTTTACAGAGAAAATTTTGGTTATAGTTTTTTATGCTGTTTAGATTAGAGCATTTTAAGTGCAGCCAGGTTTTACATTTATTGCATTGGACACTGTTTTGGTTAACGTTTTTGCTGCAGTGCGCGCACAGAAAAATAGTTTTTGGCGGGCCAGGGTTGGGATGAATGTCCCCGGACGTTGTAAAACTTTTATTGATTGTTAAAAATTCAAAATTTGTAAAGTTTTACATTTTGCTAATAATGAAAAATAAAAAAAAAATAAAAAACTAGGGGCCACATTAAATAAAACTTTAATTTTCCGTATTAGACATTATCAGTTGTTTTCAGTTCGTTTTTACACCACAACAAATAAGATCTTTGGTACAAAAATGTGTTTGAAAAATATCACGGTTTTGAGAAAATATTGTTTCGCTTGGAATGTTCCGTCATCAAAACGATTATTTTTTCTCGGATTTTTTTGCAGATAAGCAAAAATACCTGTTGCTAGAAATTATAAAAAAAGACAGCTTGGTGATCGGAATGCAATGTGTTGTTTTGGTGCACACATTATGATGCTTCTGGGGTGATTTTGATAGTTTCTGGAGAAAATTGACAGTTTGGTCAAAAAAGTCTTGAATGAAAAAAAAGTCAAATTTATTACTTTGAACTTCCAATTTACGTACAACGAGTGTTATATTTGAAACCGGTACACAATTTTAATACTGAAACAGTCATTGATTGTGAAAAAATTCAAAATTTTAAAAATGTCTCATTTTGCTAATAATAAAAATAAAAATAATAAAAAACTGTAAAACTGAGCCCATTATAAATGCAACTTTAAATTTTCGCATTAGCGGTCGTTTTTCATTAATTTTTGCGCCAAAAACAAAATCTCTGGAGCAAAGAAACATTTTTTTTTTTAATTTCGTTGTTTTTTTTGGTAAAAATTAAGTTTGCTCGGAATAGCAGATCTCAAAATAGGGTACTTTTTTTGAAAGTAATTTTGGCAAAAGACTACCAATACCTAGGGCTGAATTGTGTATAAAGGACAGCTCTGCAATCGAACTTTGGGTTGGTGTTTAAGTATATATTGACAATTAAATTCAACTAGTGGTGTAACACCGTCATATTATTTATGATGGAAAAAAAAACCATTTGTAGTGCTAAAAAATACCAAAATTTTCTGAAATGGCCAACTTTAGGGGGTGCCTCAGGTGACTAACTGGCTTAAATTGGACTAAAACTCGGCTCATTAATACACCCAAGATCTGGATTTAAAAAATATATCGATTTGAGCCCAAATGCTCACAATCGATTTTTACGTGTCAAGCCAATTTCTTAATTTAATTAATTAATGAATTAATTTAGTTAACAAAGCTTTTACAGTATTATTTCGAGAATTATTCACGTTTCATCACATTACAATTCAATCATAAATCCTCAACAAACCTTTAAACAAGTTCTAATACACGTACACCCACATCCCTAGCTTCTTTATTTATTATTAGTGGTTGTTTATTAATTAAAATAAGCTAATTTAGTTTTTTACTCCCCAAGTCCCCAAATAAAATATACCGTACAACGTTTCTCAGTTGCTATTTGGAGCTGCTATTTTACAGCTCATTTTACAAGGCTATTAACACAGACTGTACCCGGTCTGGAAATGCCCCCTGCTTTATTTGAGGATTTACTCCTTCCCCCGTTTTATTGCCCCCCCCCGCCAAAAATTTAAAAAGTAACCTGAAATTATGGCGCCATTTTGACCTAAAATGACGCCATCATCGCGAATATTTTGCAGTTTTTAGCCAATTTCAATGCATTTTAAGACATTTTACACGTATTTTTATCTTATTTTCGCTTTTTTTTTGTTCTTTTTTCCCTTTTCCTTTTTTTCTCTTTTGCCCCCCCCAATAAATCCCCAGGGGGGGGGGGGCAGTGCACAGGTCTGTTAACATAAGATTGTAAATATTAAAAGTGTTTTCCATCTATGTTGTAACTATAGTTAAATTTGAAAATTTAGGAAAAAAATGTTCCGGATAAGAGATCCGGCAGCGCGAGTCACAACGCCTGGCGTTTCTACTATTTCAAGTGCGAAGAAACTTGTATTATTATTATTGCATATATAATTTGACCGTTCCGTTGGCGAGACTCGCTTACTTCAACTGTTTTTTATTGTTGTTGTACTATGGTTAGAGTAACTGACTTAAATTCGGTCAGCCTTTAATATCGGTCACCGGCTGTTATTTTTGCCATGCGCGAAGTTGTGTTATGTACCGCGTGTACTTGATAGATCTTCATGTCATCTATTTAGGCATATGCAGTTCATTTTAAAATTTCGCTTATAGCAAAATAAAACAGCCGGGCGTCGCATGATATTTTTGCCCCCTTATTTATCGCCGGCCGGCGATTTCCTCATAGCGCCATGCCATGATATTTTCGCCCCCCAGCGACTCTATCATAGATTTATTTGAGCCATTATATTTTCGCTCCCCGGCGATTTCCTCATAGTCTGAGTCATGATATTTTCGCCCCTCTCATTATATTTTCGCCCCCTGTAATTTTCATTTTAATAATGAGCTTTCTTACTTGCATTTTCTTTTTTTGTAACAAAGTTCTTTTTTTTGCATTTAAATGTATTTTTACATTTTTTTACAAAATAATTTACTTTTCGTGCGTAAACCAATATTCTACAAATACGTACAAAAATTCATACTTTATACAAAAATTTGCACAACAAAATTTCATGTTTTTTTTTCAATAACAATTTTAAAATTATTTAGAATAAAAACTATCAAAGACCCAGCGGATTAGTTTTATTATAAGGCGTGAAACTATTACAGAGTGTATAAAGTTATTATTTTATTTTTGAAAACAGTACATCTTATTCCGTGGGTTTTTAATACATTTTGTTGGGCGACTGACTCACTAACGTCCGTTGAATCGTTAGTCAGATTTAATTTAGCTTATATTTTAGTTGCAACCAAAATTTAAAACATAAAAATAAAAGAAAAATATGTGACTTTATATAGTGATGTTTTTTTGGTACAGGGTTTTTAGAGCCGCAAGTACGGAACTTGGAGCCGTCGAAAAAAATTTTCACCTTTTTTTAGGCTTCGCTTAGGCTTAGGTATAGGTTTTATCGATTTTTATTTTCGGCTCCATCGACCGTAAACCGTTCTCTTTTGATCTCTGAGCTCCGTAGAAGAACTTGCCTTTTGAAACTCCAGATCTTTTGAAACAATAAAGAATAGTCTTAAAATATATAAGAATAACTGAAGAGATATTTTAAGCTTAAATAAGCCGAAGCGAAGCTTCTGTTTTTGAGGTTTCAGATCATCCCCAATAGTGATCTTTCTCGGAGCTCTGATTTTAGGAGCTCCGGAGCAAGCTCGGATTCCGGACCTCTATTTAAATTTCATTCTTGATTAATTAAAATGTGATGCCATGGGTTATTTTGTGAAAATTTTTGTAAACAATTTTTTTTTCAAAACTTGTTTTATTACAATAAAAATAGTCTTAATATTGCATATAATATTATTTTAAATGTATTTCAAGGTTAATTAGGCCTAAAACCGCGCATTTAAGGGGCTGAGCTTCGAAGCTTCCTCCCCTTTAAGTGAACGAAGCTCCAAAGCGTGATATTGAAGGGTTGCAACACCATTATCTCCCAGAACAATATAAGCTATAATTAACGGATTTGGTCAAACTGAATTGTTTTATGATTATAATAGTAAATTTTTATGTTTTTCAATGCATTTGATAGGAAATGGGGGAGGGCGAATTCTTCATAGACGATCAGCCATGAGGGATTCCCCCCTCTATGAATACTAGAAGGGGGCGAAAATAATAATGGCAAGTGTGTATGAAAAATTTGCCGGGGAGCAAAAATATAATGGCCCTCATCTATGAAGAATTCGCCGGCCGGCGATTTTATCATGGGGGCGAAAATATTATCCGACACCGGCGGTAGAAATTAAAGCCTGGCCGAATTTAAGGCAGTTACCGCAATAACTAAATTTTAGGTAGGAAAATGTTCCGTATTGTGGATCTAGGCAGTGGGAGTCACAACGAGTGGCGCTCGCACTATTTCGAGTGCGAGGCGGCGCTGGCCGAGGAGATCGTGAACAGCCTCCACCCGCATCTGGACTCCATGAACGGATTCGCACGACAGAAGTACCGCCAGCGTCCCGCAAAGAAAATATCCGTTTTCCAGAAATTCTCTTCGCCGTCGGCGTTAAGCCCGGAGACGGGAGGATGGGATGTGCAGTAATTTTTGAAAGCTCTGAAGCTTTTCGGAATTATGGAGCTCGGTCTTTTTTGTGCTGATTTTATAAACGGATTCGCCGCGGACTCCCCAGGCTCAAAAAATATCGGTTTTCCAGAAATTCTCCTCGCCGTCGTCGGCGTTCAGCCCGGACATGGGAGGATGGGAGGTGCAGTAATGTGTGGGAGCTCTGGAGCTTTTCGTAATTACGGAACTCCGTCTTCTTATTTTTGTGCTAATTTCATGAACGGATTCGCCAGTGATCAGTCAGGAAAATTTAAGTGTTACCGAAATTTTAATTCTCGCTTTTAGCGCTGAGCCTTGAGTTTGGTTCAAAGTGATATTCCTTTCAACTCCAGAGCTTTCGGAGCTGAGGAGCTTTGTATTTATCTGCTAAACAATTCTCCCGATGGAAGTACAACCAGCGACCAGCCAAGAAACTTTCAATGTTCCACAAATTTTCCTCACTCACTTTTCCTCAAGTTTTGTCGCAGCAAATGCCTGAAAGAGATTGTACGAATGATTAATATAGGCACTTTGCACTGGAACTCGGTTCATACATGAAGTATGCAATATACATAAGCGTCGCCATAATGGATAATTACCCTATCTCCTACTTATCTTTCGTAGTATGCAGATCAACCGATCGAAATTTCGCGCGCTTTTGATTGGTTGAACTCGGTTTATCATGTATAAACCGAGTTCCAGTGCAACGTGCCTATAATTAATTAATGGTGCGTCAGCTCTCAGTGTTCCAAAACTGTTCTTTTTTTTCCACTTCACTCACTGCAGAGGCCCAAATGAGGTGCAGTAGTACAGAAATGATTTTTGGTTCCAGCGCTTTAACCATTCTGAAACAAGATATAATTTACAAGTGATCGGTGTAACAGGTTAATAGCTAGTGATGAAGATTTCGTCAGAGATTGGGCGAAAAATTTCCTCTTTTATTGTGACGGTTTTTTTAATAATCGTTGATTTTCTAGAAGAATTAAATTTTAATTTAGTCTATACAACAATTAAGACAAACTGATTCGTCTTCTTTAAAGAGTTGTTAAAATTCTTAGAAAATATATACTTATCAATGTGAATGTAAGACCACACTGACAAGCAACTTACCGCTTCTAAAAATTTTCCCTCCGTTCCAATTAACCCGAACACCGACTAACACGTTTTATTGATTTGAGTGATTATGATATATCGTGATGTGCTTCCTTCGAAGTACAAGCAGGGATGCCTACTAGAATTAAATTTTAATTCTAGTATAGTATATTATAGTATAAAACTTGCGATTCTAGTATAGTATAGTATAGTATAAAACCTATGAGTTTAATTCTAGTATAGTATAGTATAGTATAGATTTTTAAATTTTCTTACTAGTAACGTTACTAGTAAGACAGGTATACTGGAATTAAAAAAAACAATTAATTTTAGTATAAAGTAAATATGCATTAAATTCTTAGATAACGAAAGTAATTCAAAGTTTTTACTTAATATACTATACTAGAATTAAAATTTAATTATCATAGGCATCCCTGCTTGTACTTCGAAGGAAGCACATCAGCGACATATCATAATCACTCAATCAAATTAAGTTGTCACATAGTTTCGTTATGGAACGAAAGGGAATTAGGTATTTGTCAGTGTGTCTTAACATCACATTGATAAGTCTATATTTTTCTAAGAATTTTAACAACTTTAAAGAAACAAATAGTTTGTCTTAATTGTTGTATAGACTAAATTAAAATTTAATTTTTTACGATTATTAAAAAACCGTCACAATAAAAGAGGAAATTTTTCGATGCAAAAACAAAAGTCTTAATCACTAGCTATTAACCTGTTACACCCGATCACTGCTAAATTATATCTTGTTTCAGAATGGTTAAAGCGCTGGAACCAAAAAGACATTTCTGCACTACTGCACCTCATTTGGGCCTCTGCAGTGAGTGAAGTGGAAAAAAAAAGAAACAGTTTTGAACACTGAGAGCTGACGCACCATTAATTAATTATAGGCACGTTGCACTGGAACTCGGTTTATACATGATAAACCGAGTTCGACCGAAAGCGCGCGGAAATTTCGATCGGCTAATCTCATCTGGAGGATGAGTGGGGGATTAGGGTAATTATCCATTATGGCTCTCCTATTGCATACTTCATGTATGAACCGAGATTTCCATGCAAAGTGCGGCTATAAGAGATCGTTCGTACAATTTCTTTCAGTGCTGCGACAAACTTGAGGAAAAGTGAGTGAGGAAAATTTGTGGAACATTGAGGTTTCTTGGCTGGGTCGGTGATTGTTCAATCCTTAGCCCGAACTTTCCTCCACTGCCCGAAGCTGGAACCAAACTAGAAAAGGCCTACGCTTAAAAGCGAATTGGGAGCGCGGCTCGCTGGCGAATCCGTTCATGAAATTAGCACAAAAATCAGACGGAGATTTCCGTAATTACGAAAAAGTCCAGGAGTTTCCCCAGCGTCCCGTGTCGGCCCGAGAACAACAGGCCGAGAACTCTGGAATTTGAGCCCCCTAGAGTCCGCGGCGAATCCGCTTCGGCGAGACCGGCGAAAAACCGAGAGCTCGTGGGGTCGAAAACTTGCAGAGCTTCAAAGTACTGGCCCCCTCCCTCCCGTCTCCGGGCCTTGCGCGGCAAAAAAAATTTCTGGAAAACAGAATATTTCTTGCCGAACACTGGCACTTTTGTCGCGTCAAATCCGTTCCCATGAGACCCCCGTGGTGGATGTTGTTAGCAATCTCCTCCGCCCAGCGCCGCCTCGCACTGCGAAATAGTGCGAGCGCTCCACTCATTTGCCTGACTGCCTAGATCCACAATCGGAACATTTCCGTACCTGGGAGTGCCGGTAACATGCCTTGGGGGTTTGGGGCCACTAACCCCTCCCGCCGGTATAGTGAATCATATTTCGCCCCCCCCATGAGGTGGCCGGGCCGGCCGATATTTCATTATACTTTTGCTCCCCGGCAATTTTTTTTCGTGCGCCACTTTTGCCATTATTTTCGCCCCACTAGTATTCATAGAGGGGGGAATCCCCTCATGGCTGATAGGTCTGGAGGGATTCGGCCCTCCCATTTCCCTATCAAATGCATTGAAAAACATAAAAGTTACTATTATAATCGTGAGACGATTCGTTGGGCCCAAATCCGTAAATTATAGCTTCTGTTCTCTATTCAACCTGTCACGCTTAAAAACTCGTTCCAGGGGAGGAGCTTCGCTACGAGCCCTTTAAATCGCGGTTTTAGCCTAATTAACCTTGAAATCAGTTTAAAATAATATTATATGCAATATTAACTATTTTTATTGTAATAAAACAAGTTTTGAAAAAAAAATTGTTTAGAACAAAAATTAACCATGGCATAACATTAAATCGAGATGATTTAAATAAAGATTCCCGATCCCGAGCCTACTCTGAAACTATAAAATCAAGTTCCGAGAAAGATTATTGCGGATAATCTGAAACCTCAAAAACAGAAGCTTCGCTTAGGCTCTAACCAAAATATGCTCTTCGCTATTCTTATATATTTAACTTATTCTTTGGTATTGGATTTTGGAAAGTACTTCTACGGAGCTCAGAGTCAAAAAGAACAGTTTCTGGTCGATGGAGCCGAAAATAAAAATCGATAAAACCTATACCCTAAGTATAAGCAAAGACTTGCTCCAAAAAAAGGAGAAAATTTTTTTTCGACGGCTCCAAGTTCCTTACTTGCGGCTCTAAAGACCCCGTACCAAAAAAAACATCACTATGTAAAAAAGTCACATATTTTTCTTTTATTTTTATGTTTTTAACTTTTGGTTGCAACTAAAATATAAGCTAAATTAAATCTAGCTAACGATTCAACGGACGTTAGTGTGTGAGTCACCCAACAAAATGTATGTAAAAACCCACGGAATAAGATGTACTGTTTTCAAAAATAAAATAATTAACTTTATACATTCTGTAATCAGTTTCACGCCTTATAATAAAACTAATCCGCTGGGTCTTTGATAGTTTTTATTCTAGATAATTTTTAAAATTGTTATTGAAAAAAAAACATGAAATTTTGTTGTGGAAATTTTTGTATAAAGTATGAATTTTTTGTACGTATTTGTAGAATATTGGTTTACGCACAAAAAGTAAATTATTTTGTAAAAAAATGTAAAAATCATTGATGAAAAGAAAACTGTTCAAAAAAGAAAATGCAAGTAGC
>JASAMX010006992.1:0-13030 GCA_030248175.1 Microlaimidae sp. YZB2_3
ATTTACGGGTGTTAAGGTGGTTTAAATTTCACGGGTTTTTTTCTCTAATCTGTAATGACATTTTAATCTGAGATGTATAAACAATTAATGACAAATTTAAGTGAATTTTTAAACCACTTCTAAAGGTGATTACAAGTTTGCTGGTTTTTTTACTAATCTCAGATTAGTGACAATTTAATTTGAGATATAATTTTCATCTTAGACTAAAAACTTTAAGTAAAATTTTTAAATCGATACTGCTAGTATGTTTACCCTAATTAAAAACCGCTAATCTCAGATAAATTTGACCTCTGATTAAACATTGAGAAAACCACCCTTGGGCGTTAAAAACGTTGAAAAAATAGACGGACCTCTATTATACCCAACGGATCCAAACAAATAATTTTTTTCTAAAGAAGCCAAATAGTAATGTCCCAAATGTAACAGAAATCTCAAATAAACTGCAGCGTTTAGGTTAAGACTTGCAATCTTTTTCGGTGGGAATATCTGTAAACATATAATATAGCATAGACACCTTGCACTGAAACTTAAAATAAACATAAGGTATAGCACACACTAACATTGTTGACTGTATGGAAAATATTCTAATCATGCAAATGCTTCTTTAAAAGCAAAATACAAAATTCACTGGGGTGTTTAATAATGACATCAAACTAATTATGTATGTTGAGTTATATTAGAAATTTAGTGTAGGTGTTAGGAATTTTCGTGCGTGCTATATCTCATGTTCAGTGCAAGGTGCCTATAAATATTTCATTTATTTTTATCTGTTAAATAAAAAAAAGAAACGGTTGTGTATTTGAAGAAAAATATTTAAAGGACAAATTATGTTAGTTTGGTTAAATATAAATAAGCGTTTGAATGAACATTTTGATGGTTTAGATGAAATTTTTTGTTAAAACTAGTAAAGATATAAGGAAAATTTTAATTTATTGTAAAGATTTGTATTAAATTAATAATTATTGAGTGATTATTAAGTAAAATGAAATTTAAACAAACTAGTAAGCTAAGATTCTAAGATGTTTGATAGGTTTGTTAAAGTGGTTAAAGTATATATTTTTTAAAACACATATTTAGACAGTGCTTGAACAAAATTATGAATTTATAATACAAAAAATAATTTTTGCATAGAACTGGGAATAATTAGTAGTTTATTAAATTGTAAAAAATTTTAAATTATATTTAGTTGTAAGCATATTATATTATAATAATATTTTTTAAATTGAGTAATGCAGTTTGTGAGAGCGAAGGCATAATGGGAAGTGTGGAAAGCAGGTTTAGAGGCTGATGAAATAGAACACCATGGGAGGTGTAGAAAACAGGTTAAAAAAACTATTAAGTATAACCACCTTGAGTTGTAAAAAGCAGGTGGGAGTAAAAATTAAAGAGTAAAAATTAAATTAAAAATTAAATTAAAGTTATATTATAGTAAAAATTTTGTAATGAGTAGTGTAGGATGTGGATTTAAAGACACCATGGGAGGTGTAGAAAGCAGGTTTAGAGGCTGATGAAATAAAACACCATAAGAAGTGTAGAAAGAAGGTTATGGCAATTACTAAATTTAAATACCTTGAAAGGTGTAGAACGAAGGTGGCAAGTGTCCTAGTGGGTTGAGAATAGTGGTAAAACTGTAACGTGAAACTTCAGAATGAAAAAAAGAAAAATGTGTAAGCAAAAATTTTTTTAAAAAAATTTTAAAAAATGAATAAGTATTAAAAATAACTGTTTAGTGTGTTATGCTTAAAGAAAACTGAGTGAATAGAGTTTAAACATAAACGGTGTAGAGGTAATTTATAATACTAACATAAAGTAGTTGTGGAAGAGGGCAAGGAATGAAATTTAGTAAACCCAAAGAGTGAAAATTGGGTTGTAATAATAACACCTAGGTAACTGTAGAAGCAGGTAAGGAATGGATGTGATAGAATTTGAAAAGGTGTGTTAATATTATATGGGTATTTTATTTGGTTGTAAACTAAGTGTTAACCACAGGATAACATTGTTAGTTTTGATTAGGAAGTATGTTAAGAACCCCTGAAGAATAAAAAAGCGTTTTGTTTAGCAAAACTAAAAGTAAAATAAAGAGTTAGAAATATTGTAACAAGCGGGTTGAGTGGATATACTTTATATAAGTGGAGAAGAAGGTAGAATATCCCAACTTTAAATTGGTGAGAAGAACTATGTTTATGTTATATTTTTTTATTTGTTAACTATGGTTAGGATACAGGGAAATTATAATAAAAATTCAGAAAAAAAGAAAAATTGGAGCTTCATAATATATCATGTTAATTATTTCAAAAAATTATTTAAACATCTACAAATAACTTTATACACAGTATCTTTTAGGAAGACCGAAACAAACAGTAGACGAGGAGCCAAAAAATGAGGGTAAAATTTATTATATTGTAATTTATTAATTTTTTAATTAAATTAAAATTGGAAGAATTTCTTGCAAAAGTCATAAAAACGTAAGTTTAAGACTTGAGCAACAAGAAGTTCTAGACGTTCTCTTGGTTTGTTTTGTCATAAGTTTTATTAATTTTATTACAGTTTACTTAATTAAATTTGACAACAATTTACCTTGCTGAACCCCATTTCTCATTCGTTGTTACTACGGCAAAATGAGCCACAGTTTGTATAAATTAAATAGGCCTGTGACTTATTTTAAATTTGAAAAAGCACCTTATTTACTACAGAATGAGTCGCAGTCGCGTGTATTTTATAATTACAGTAGTTCATTCTGCCGTAGTTACGACGCATTTCATGAGATTGAAAACTGTTGGGGTTTGCCCTATAGTTGAACTCAAGTTCTCTGCGTAATTGTCAAGACAAATGGATTTGCTATTGGTAGAGAGAACAAAAATTAGTTCATACTTCGTCTAAAGTGTCTAAAAAAACATTTTTAAACAAGCCGAAATTGTTTTGTTTTTTGAACAATCAAAAAGTATTTTTTAAACTGTATTTTAGACACGTTGGATTGTTTTTGGACTGTCAAAAAACAAATTTGAATTGTTCAAAGGGCAATTTTGTTTTCTCCAAAGTTGTATTTTTGACACTTTGGACGAAGTAAGACGTGTCTTTATTTCATTTATTTATGTGTTTAGAATTTAGGTGCAATTTTTTCAGCCAAATTTCTAACTTTTTACCATATGAATCCTTACGACTGATTTTTTGCAGATTGCTCATAATTTCTTGAGCTTAAAAAATACACTTTGTTAGGGGTAACCTACCTGGGTCGGGTACCCCGAGGGGTTAAAGGGGGTCAATTTTACGATTTTTGCAAAAATTCTTTGTATGGGGGGTGGCAGCAAGTGCACTTTTAGGCATAATTTTCAAAAACAGTTTGAGCACTAAAAAAAATTAGTAAGAAGGAGTGATTTTTTTGTTTTTATTAGTTGTAAATCTTGTTTATATTGGTCTGAAAGCTCTATGCACGCTGATCGCATAAATATTGATTTTAGGTTAACATTTTTTTAAGGTTACGCGGTTACATACCCCCAAATACTCCCAAATGTGAAAAATGATAATTTTGTCATTTTTTATTTTAAGTGTCGTGTTTATACTCATATGAAAGTTCTCAACGCACTGATTTCAAAAATATACAGTTTATTAAATTTTTTCAGCGGTTATCCATATTTTGCACCCATCAATGTAAAAAATTATTAGTGGGTACATTGTGAGTTGTAAAAATGGTAACCACCAGTTGATTTAGGTTAAAAAAATATTTTTGACAGCAGCGTGTCGCGAGCTTTGATATGAGTATGAACACAACGGTATTTAATAAAATATATAAAATGACCACTAAAATTTTTAAGGGTACATTATGTGTTGTAAAAATGGTAACCATTGAGTAAATTGAGTAAAAAATAAAATTATTAACATCAACGTGTTGAGAACTTTCATATGAGTACAAACATGACGGTATTATAATAAAATCACCTCCTAAAAACTTTATGGGGTACATTGATGGGTGCGAAAATTGAGTAACCGCTAAAAAAAATTTAATAAGTCATATATTTCTAAAGTCAGTATATCGAAGGCTTTCATATGAGTATAAACACGACATTTAAAATAAATAAACTAACAAAATTACCATTTTTACAATTTGGGGGTATTTAGCGGTAAAGTAACCACGTAACCATGAAAAATTTTCACTTAAAATTAGTATTTTTACAATCAGCATGCATAAAGCTTTCAAAAAAATGTAAGCACGGCTTATAACTACCAAAAAAAATCGCCAAATAATTTTGGGGGTACAAATTGTCTGTGTTTTGGTTACCCGACCATTTAGAGCAATTTTTTTATTTTTTTATTTTCAATGAGCACGCCGAGAGCTTTAAAATGATATATTATTCGCCTATGTAGTGGGATTGTGTCAAAAATTGAAATTTTTAGGGGTCACCTATTGCACCTTAGGGTATAAAAAAATTTTTTTGACTGTCACCAAAATATAAAGCATGAAATTCCGCATAAATCCTTCCGGGCCTCAAACCTGTGGCTCAAACAGTTTTTGAGCATTATGCCAAAGAGCGCACTTGCTGCCCCTCCATACAAAAATTTTTTGCAAAAATCGTAAAATTGACCCCCTTTAACCTCTCGGGGTACCCGACCTAGGTAACTTACCTTTATCAAATTATATAGGCAATTTGCAGTGGAACTCGGTTTATACATAAAGTATGCAATATACACTCTCTAAAACCAGTTCATACTTTTTTTGATTATTTAGTTAGTTATGTGTAAAACAAAAAACAAGTTCATGTAAACAAAAGAATTATTTTACCAAATATACAAAAACAATTAACAGAACTAACAACTTAACTTATAACGTTAAGTGAATTAATTAAATCGTGTGTACCTTCAATTTAATAATTCATTAAAAAATGAAAAAAATAATGAACTAAAAAAAGTACAAATTAGTTTAGTAAACATAATAAAATAACTATTTTTTCATATGTAATCAGGGAATCAGGTTTAATTTAAGAAATTTCGTAAGAAAAATGTATTTTATTTTATCAAAAACTTAAGTATGCTTACGTGTTTTCTTTGTAAAACCTCAAAGTTTTTAACACCCAATCAATTGGGAGCTCATTTTCGTAAGCATGAAATTATGGGACACATAACGGGACATTTCAATGCGGAAATTGCTTTAAAAAGTACTGCGCGAAAAGATGTTTTATTCGTCATTTAAAAACTCACGTTTCAATCCCTTCATCAGACCATTTTTTTCAAAAAAATAATGACGAACTAAACGATAGTGATATTGGCGATGTTTCTACCAGCTCTGAATTTGTTTTTGAAAGTACAGCGAATGATTTATCATTATTGGACAGTAATGAAAGTTTAACTGTTGAAGATTCATTTTTGACAGACAATAATAACAGTAAATCTACTGATTTTTTTGAAAATGAAGGAAAATTTCACGAATATTTGAAAACAGTTGGGGTGCGGTACGTTTCCGGACTAAGGGCACATTCATCGTCAACTACTACCTTGACCAACGAAGCAATAGCTGGAGTAAACGAACTGACATCACTCATTGTGGATCATTTAGAAACGTTAGTGAGAAGTTATTTTTTAATTTTAAAGTATATTTTAATTATAATTTTTCTACTTCCCAAAACAGTAAACTATTTATAATAAAATAAATTAAAAACAATGAATTACAACATTGTATTTAATTATTTAATTGACATTTTGAAATTTTCAATCACGTATTTAGGCAACTAAAAGACATAAATCTGGGAGTTTTTTATTTCCAATTATTGTAATAAGTCTAAAAATATTTTTTTTCAGTCGTTTAGATTTTTTTACGTTATAAATTTTTTTTTAATTTAAGAAACGGTAAAAAATTAGCTTGTTATTTATTAAACAAATATCATGTTATATTGTATATTGTTTACGACAGCATAAAATTATTCTGTATTATTATTGAAATAATTACTATTATCACTTCATTTTTTATTAAAATTATTTTAATTTAAACTAAATGTTAACAACTTATAGGCAAATCAAATCTTGCTCATCTAGATGATTTCCAGTTTTGAATCGATCATTTAACAATAAAATCATTTTAAAATTTTACCAAAAACAGTTTTATATTAAAGATTAAAATACTATATTTTAAAAATTATTTTTTAACTTACTCATTTTAGAACAAAAATGCAATTTTTTAAAAAGCTTAATTTGATTAATTTGGTATATTTTGTGAAAAAACTGGAATTAAAACAATCATGCGTTCTAATTCTTTTTTTAACGACATAATCGCACAATTTTAAATGGTCCGCTCGCATGTCTTGCATACAAACTTTAAGAAGTCAGCCAGGTATAATTCAACCATAAATAAGATCTTAATATTTTTACAATTGAAAACAATCAATTATGGTTGAATTATATCTGGCTGACGCTGAAAATGAGAAAGCAGACATGAGGGGACCAATTAAAAGTGTGCGGTAATGACTTTTTTTTAAAAACAAATAAGAACGCAGAATTTTTTTAATTCCACGTTTTCACAAAATATACAAAAATAAATTAACTTAGAACCGCTAGAATTTTATTACGATGACTTTGAAATTACTAATCCTTTAGCACCAAAAGCGGGAACGCATAAAATCGGAGTATTTTATTTCCGCATAAAAAATCTAATTCATATATGCAAAATATACACTTGCTGGTTGTGGGATATACGGGAGATTTTAAACGATATGGATATAACGTTGTTTTGACCAAAATTGCAAATAAATTTAAACATTTGGAAAAAAACGGATTTCAGCTAAAGGCGGCAGACAGCATCAAAAATATTTTTCCTTTTCTGGGCGTTTTCAACGGCGACAATTTGGGCCTTCACACTATTTTCGGTTTTTTTGAATCCTTCAATGCTCACAAAGTCTGCATTATGTGTATGGCTGACAAAGCCGAATTTCTAAGTAAAGTGTTGTAAATTAGTTTATAAACTGCGCTTCAAGTTAATCAAAGCTAAAAATACAATAAACGTAATAAATCTATAAATAAAATAAAAAAACGTATAAAACATGTTATTTTTGTTTCTGATTTCTATATCAAATTTGATCATTTCGATACAATTAAGATTTTAAAGCACAAAAAAACAATATTTTCAAAAAAGTTTTTTTAAAAAATATTTCCAATTTTAAATAATTTTAAGCTTCTAAAGCAAGTTGATATTTACAGAAAGAGGTTAAGAAATAATCTAAACTAAGTTTGTATTAGCAAGGACTATCTTACAACACCATAGATAAATTCCATGAAAATGATTTTGTGTTACGAACGGAGGATCTATATGAAAGTGAACTTGAGGAAGTTTTAAATGATCCAATGCAGAAGAAACAGGCCCTTTACGGGATAAAAGTATGCACTGTGTTTTAAAACAATATTTTTATAATCTAATCTAAAAAATTATTGTTAGAGTTTTCTCGAATTTTCGATTTTTTATTCTACACAAATAATATAAATAGAAAATTGTTGTAAATAGGTTAAAAAACCTTTTAATATTTGCTGATGATAATAGCTATGTTTGATTGTTATTATTTTTGTTTTATTGTTTGAACTCTGTTTATACATGAAGTATGCAATATACATAAGTGTCACCATAATGGATAATTACCGTCCCTCCTACTCATCTTTTGTAGTATGCAGATCAACGTTTCGAAAAGGCGCGAAATTTCGGTCCGTTGATCTGCATACTATGAAAGATGAGTAGGAGGGACGGTAATTATCCATTATTGTGACACTTATGTATATTGAATACTTTATGTATAAACCGAGTTAGCGAAAAGTTCAAGGACCTTAACGCGAGATATTTGCATATTGATCACGGCGTGTTCAAAAGTTATAAGAGCTTGTCACAATTTCCCCAGTATTGCTAAAAAACAGAGAATATTTGTTGCTTATTAGTTTTATTAATTTTTTTTATTGCAAACTTGCATATTTTAGGCAGACTTACTACCAGGTATCTCAAACATTTGAGGATAAAATTAATCAAATATTTTATTAATAGAAATTTAAAATATAATATTGTAAATCAACTTTTTTTTTAGTTTCAGTGGGAAAAATGTTTTTCGTATTCCTTAAATATCAAAAAATTTTAGCAGTTAATGTTCAATTATTTTTTTGTGGATAATATACTTTTTTCGTGCATAATTTTTATATAATGATCAGATAACACACCTTCTGTTTAAATCATTTGATCTATAAATATTTTAACCAAACCAAATTTGCGACTTAATCGTAAAACATATATTTTGCGACTTTGTATAAATCAACGGGTTAAAATACATTAATCAATGGGTTAAAACGGATTTTTTAAAAATTTTTTATATAAAAATCGTAATTTTTTAAAGAAGCTTAAAGATGCGGTGCGAAGTCAAACTTTTTGTCTTTGATTTTGATAATTTTTTTGAAAACCTTACCCCTACCCCAAATTGCACACAAAAATTTTTTTACGACCCCCAAAAATGCATTTTTTTGACGATTCTGTACGTAAAAAATGGTTCAATGAGCATAACGATTTAAGTTACAAATTTTGCACTTAAAGAAAGCGGCTACTTTCTACTTTAATTTGACACCATGATCGTTAAGATTGATGCAGTATTTGGCGAGATATTACGTTTCTCGTACAAAAAACACTCGATTTTTTTTTGCTAAAAACACGAAGTGAAGGCAAAAAGGTTGGGCACACTTCAAAAAATCAATGCCGTTGTTTGGTGCTTTTAACAAAAAAAATCGCGTGTTTTTGTAAAGGAAACGCAATATTTTGACAAATACTTCACCAATCTTACGATCAAGATATCATATTAAAGTAGAAAGTATCCGCTTTTTTGAGTGCATAACTTGTACCGTAAATCTTTATACCCGTTGAGCAATCTTTCACGTACAGGATTGTCGAAAAATGCCATTTTTGGGGGTCATAACTCCTGAACCACTGGAGATATTTTGTTGAAAAAATTTTGTGGGCAATTGGGGGCAGGAGTAAGATTTTTACAAAAAATAATCAAAATCAAATTGTTGGGGAAGGAGCCTTTGTTAAAATATAATGTGCTTTTAAAACTCTAAATGATAAATGCCATCAACCTAGTCATTCACATAGATTAGAAAAAGAAATGCAGCTAAAAAAATCCTGAGGCACTGAACTATGCAATTTGCAAGACTTTGACTCAACATTATAAATTATAACGTTCATACTTCTTCCTACCAAAAACCTCTTTATACAGCTCAAAAAATTTTCCGGTCACGCCTACTTTCTCTAATTCCATAATTTTTACATGAAAACATGTCAGAAGCTTAGAAAAACCAAATAAATTTGTTCATCAATCATCCTTTTTTTATAAAGTAAGCTCGGCATCATCTGGTAATTGGGTAACGGTTCAATTTTTTTGCTTCAAGCCATGTTGGCACCTGGACAAAATATATTTAAAAAAACAGAACTTCATCCTTAACCAAGTGTAACATTAATTTGCGACGATATAAAGTAAAACTGGACGATATTTTTAAATTACTCTGTTTTAATCGTGAAATATATCCTAAACCAGTCTTCAAATCCGAAACGAATCGTGCAAATATTTGTAAATTAATTTAAATTGATTCAAAATATTTAATTTCCTACAAATGGTGCACTTTTATAGTTTTATGCACATATATTTCTCATCAATTTCTAGTGTAAGAATTTTTTAAAATTTATAAAATATATATTATTTTTTTAAAATATTATATTGAGTAAGTGTCATGGTGTCACTCTTTCATATACCACATTTTTATTTTTCTTATTCTTATCATTAAAGGAAATGTTGGTTTTTATGCAAACTGGTAACTAATTGTTTTGCACTTTTATTTTTATGTGGTTTTGGAAATCCAGTTAGGTGGTCCACTTGGTAAAATATTCATATTTAGTGGTAATTTAATTCAGAAACTCCAAACCTCCCAACAGCACATACACACACAAACAGCATACTAGCCTGAAAAAAGGAAAAGCAGGAATTTGCTAATTCATACATATTGCTCTAAAGTTTAAATTTGGCTTGATTTTTAAGTTTTGCTTTCATTATAAGGGAACTGGTATTACAGTTCACGATCAGGTCCTTTCTTAGTATTTTTCTACCAAGTGTAATTTTTCATGAAAAATAAGGGATTTAAACTGTCATTTCGTATATACCTAAAGTAGTTCATGTAATTAAATGGGTCTGTATTTTTTAGAAGAATGCCATAAAAATTAGTTAACCGTCCATAAACTAGCTAAATGTGATTAATGGCATGGAGTACTGTTTACACGGACTTATATTTAAAGACTAGCAAGGTTACGAGCAATCTCCCAACAAAGGGTGAATCTCCCAACTGTGGGAGTGTTACAACAGTTTCTGGAAAGTCCCAACAGAATCAAAAAATAGTTATCCAGCACAAACCATTAATTTTTAGTCAATTAACACTGTAGTAATAAAATATAGCATTAAATATAGAAAATTAGTCTTTGGATGTCATTTAAAACACACTTTAAAAAACAAGTTTTTCCTGTTTTCAAATAAACAATTATTAAAATTATTTTATAAGCCTAAGCAAAAGCCAAACATCAAGCACAAATTTTTATCATGGTAAACTTTTATTAAATTCTTCTTCAAAAACTGAGTACCTAAGCCTAAGCAAAACCTAAAAATCAAGCAAAATTGTATTATGGTAAATTTGCATTTAATGATGTTCTTTAAACTGAAGAGTAAAAACTTTATATCTTTCCTAAGCCTAAGCAAAAACCAAAAATCAAAAAAAAAAAAAAATCTCATTGGGTCAAAATTCTGCATTTTTGAAAGTACATTTTTAAAAAATCATAATCCATTTATTACATTGGTTGATGCATTTATTTATTTTCAAGCTTGTTGAAATTATAGTGTTTAACACCGTTTTGCAAACGTATTTCTAATATTTGAACTGTTGGGAGATTCATTCGATTGGTTGGGACTTTCCACGTTGGGACTTTCCTGATTGGGACTTTGCGATACCGCGCAGTTTTAGGTGATTCTAGGAAATTTGAACGCCAGCATTTGATCACCGAGCGTTAGACAGCATTAGAACGCCGCTCACTTGAACGCCGAGCATTACGACCGCGGTCGCTTTGCGACCGCCGCCGTACACGTTGCTTTAAAACAGACGTTCGAATTTACACAAGGTCATAATAAACACCAGTATAAAAAAACTAAATAAAAATATTAAACAAAATGTTAATCATTAAAATATTTAAAACAAATCAATCTTGTTTTAACAACAAAACGGTGAAATCGAAAAATTTATGCTTTTTTCCTAACTAAACCTAATCAAAACCTGAATTAAAGAAGAAAACTTAATGAATGGTTAGTGTTTTAGTAAGTTAAAACTGTTTTTACTGAGCCTAAGCAAACTTTGAAAATCAAACTAAATATTTATGATAATTTTATATTTAATAACGCTATTAGACTAATTATTTACTTAGGTTAAGCAAAACCTAAAAATTAAACAAAAAGTTTATACTTTCAGTAGTTTAATTAATAGAAATGAAGACAACATAAACTTTTTACGTTTTGGGTAGTTTATAATATTGTCGTTTAGTGCTTGTGTCTTTATAATTCTCTGCCGGGTGGCGGAAAAAAGAAATTTGCCGTGAAAAATTTGTATGCAATATTGCGGCGGTTCTATCATGCTTCGGCGGTCTGATGCTTGCCTTCAAGTGCGCGGCGTTCTAATGCTGGCGGTCAAATGCTCGGCAATCTAGTTCTGGCGTTAGATTTTCCGGACCCTTAATGCTAATAGCGAGAAAACTCGCGCTCGCTCCGCAGCGGAGTTACCTGGAGTCAAATAACCTTTTTTAATCTTACCACACCATATGCATTCCTAAGCCTAAGCAAAGCCTTAAAAACAACCTAAACTTTAACAAATAGCTGCGCGAAGAAAGTTTAGGTATTGTTTAAGGCTTTGCTTAGGCTTGCGGAAGTGTCACTTTAAAAATTACATGCGGACTAGCTGCGGTTTCTCCTGTTAGCCGCAGTTTAGCTAGCGTTGTCTGAATTGTTTTCCAACAGTACAAAATATAAGCAGCAGGAGTAATATCTAATAATCCACTAGCATTTTGAATAAAATTTTTGTGAATTTAAGGTTGTTTTCAACCAAATCTGTTAACATCAAGTTTCAATATTAAAAAATTTTCGTTCAAACTAAAAAAAAACCCAACTCCAAAAAACAACCCCAAAAAACTCTATGGGGTTTTTTTTAAAAAAAAAATTCAATCGCTTGAAAAAAAAAACTCTAAAGTTAAGGAGAAAAACCCCAACCTGGAAACGCTGGTGCTTGCCTCGATTCCCCAGATATTCCTCCCTTTCCCCAGAAGCCATTCCCATTACCCAGAAGCCGTTCCTATTTCCCCAGAAGCCATTCCCAGTTTCCCAGTAAGCAGTCGCAATTCCTCAGTAAGAAAGGCTAACACGAGAAAACTTCGCAGCTGACTTCACAGCGGAGTTTAAGCCTACGCCTTCCTAAGCCTAAGCAAAGCCTAAACACAACTTAAATTTTTCTTCGCGCAGCTATTTGTTAAAGTTTAGGTTGTTTCTTAGGCTTTTCTTCCGCTACAGGAACGCATAGCCTTAAGCTTAAAAAAGTTCTCTTTCCTCCAGGTTGCTGCGCTGTGCGAGTCAGCTGCGGAGTTTTCTCCTGTTAGCCGTAAGAAAATCCCTAGAAAAGGTCTCGAATTCACCAGATAAATTTAGTAGTAAGAGAAGGTTCCAGGAAATTTCGTCTTTTACGTCTTACGTCTTTCAACATCTCGTTTTCTACAACTCGTCTTCAAAAAGTTTGTCTTTTAAACATCTTGTTTTCGGAAAACTTGTCTTTTGGATGCGATTTTGTAAACA
Organism: Microlaimidae sp. YZB2_3; assembly: GCA_030248175.1. Lineage (NCBI taxonomy): Eukaryota > Metazoa > Nematoda > Chromadorea > Desmodorida > Microlaimidae > Microlaimidae sp. YZB2_3. The sequence goes on from JASAMX010006992.1 coordinate 12,873, forward strand.
TACTTTTCAAAAGACAATTTTCTCATATTTTGCGACTTAAGTTGAACAATGGATTGAAAACTTTTTTCCTAAGCCTAAGCAAATCTTGAAGCATCTAAAGCTGAATATTTAAAATGATAAACTGTTATATTTGATGAGACTATTTCAAAAAAAAACTG